>VMDR010014809.1:0-23095 GCA_007922815.1 Macrotus californicus | reverse complement strand
ATTAACTAAAGAGGGGGAATGTGGGTGGGAAGGGATGTGCAGGGTGGAGGGGAATATGGAGGGGGGGGGAATGGGACAACTGTAATGGCATAATCAATAAAATATATTAAAAAAAAATTAAAAAAAAAAAGAAGTACAAATTGTTCAGTTCTAATGTTACAGGGTAGGGTAAAAGTAGGTTTATAGTTGTTTATATGAAAAATAATACAATAATTAATAAATAATAATATAACACCATTTTGTGTATTCACAACTGTAAACCTACTTTTGCCCCACCCTGTATACCTTAGTTTATTCTTTGCATCTTCTATTTCTACTTCTTTACTTTCATTTTCTTTCTAAAGCTTTCTATATTTTTAAACTTATTTTAAGTAAGCTCGTGACATGCTGCTATTTTGCTGTTGAATATCTATTGATTCCCTTTCTTTCATTCAGTTTGAGATCTTCCTGAATCTTGTATGACAAGACACTTTCTCATTAAGCCTGAAAATTTTCATATTAAGTTATGAGATGCTGGATCCTATTTGAACCTTCTGTGTTAACTGACCTTTCCTGGCATTCTTCTCTAAGAGGAAGAACATGCTTTGCCTCCTTACTGCACAGTGGAGGAAGACATGCAAGTGAATCACTCAATTCACCCATGGGTGTCCATAGTTATTGCTGGGGGGTGGGGGCAAGCGCTTCAGCTCCCCTCTGTGGTGTCCACCAATGCTGTGGTGAGGTTGACCTTGTTTCTACAGGGTCATGTGACAATTCTGACTCTCTATTAGGAGGAAAAGGGCACCCTCTTACTGCCAGGTGGGAGTGGAAGTCCAGACATCTCTGAGTGTGCACTAACACCATGCTGGAGGGGCTTCAAGAATGAAAGGTCCAGTCCCATGCGTGGCCTTCCCTGGCAGTGCAATAAGGAAGAAAATGATATCAAAGGCATGCAAACAGTAAAACAAGAAATGAAATTATCCCTGTTTGTATTTGATATGGTTGTCTACAGCAGAAATCAGCAATATTTCTCTGTAAGGGGCTAGATAGTAAACATCTTCAGTTTTGTAGTCCGTGTGCTCTCTGTCCCAACTACCCCAGTTGGCTATTATAGCTTGAGAGCAGTTACAGGCAAACATAAACAAATTGGTATGTTCTTATAAAAACGTCTTTACAAAAACAGACAAGGGGCTGAATTTGTCACAAAGGTTAGTTTGGAGAGTTCTGGTCTACATAAAAAATTCCTCTCCCCCAAACACCCTAGAACTAATAAGTTGAGTTTATAGCAGGATCAAAAAATACATGGTCAACATGCAAAATTCAATCATATTTCTACATACTAAAAATGAAAAATCAGAAGCCAAAATTAAAAAGATAAGACCAATTTAAAATCTTTCAAAAAATGAAATAGATATCAGTCTAACAAAAGATTTCCATGTCCAGGACTCTATGTGGCAAAGTACAAAACGCTGATGAAACAAACAAAAGAAGCATCAATAAAATGGAGAGACATACTATGCTCATACATTGGAAACCTCAACATAGGAAATTGTCAATTATTCTTAAATTTATTTATAGATTTGGTGCAAATAGCTAATCAAGACAGGTTTATAGAGGTATAGACAGACATATAAATCAATGGAACAGAAGAGAAAACATAGAAATACACCCACACAATTATGGCCAACAGATTTTTAACAAAGATTCAAAAGCAATTAAATGTAGGAAAGAGTATTTTCAACAGATGGTGCAGGAACAATTGGACATTCATAGCAGAAACAATCTACCCTGACATAAACCTCACACCTTACACAAAAATTAACTCAAAAATGGAACATAAATCTACATGTAAAATGTGAAACTATAGCACATTTAAAGTAAAATGTGGGAAAATTTTGTCACCTAGAGCTAAGCAAAGAGTTCTTAGATATAATGCCGAAAGTACAACCCATAAATAAAACTAGTAAGTTGGACTTCATCAAAATTAGAAACTTCTGCTCTGCTAAAAACCCTGTTAAGAGGTTAAAAGGACAGCCACAGGCTGGGAAAGCATATTTGCAAATCACAGACCCGACAAAAACCTTGTATCTAAAGAATATAGAAGATAAGTTTTACAGTAAAAACACTAACAACCCAATAGAAAAAGGCCAAAAGACTAAAACAGACACTAACCCTAAAAGAAAATGAGGATGGTAAATAAGGATTGTACAAAGAGATGTTCAATATCACCAACCACACTGAGTGAGGAAAGCCAGCATCAAACCAAGGGTTACCTACCACATGATTCCACTTATATAATGTTGAAATGACGGACTTTTGGAGATGGAGGACAGGTCCGTGGCCGTCACGGGTTAGAAGTTAGATGGGTGAGGGGTATGGTTATCAAATCTAGCATAAGGGACGGCCTTTGTGATGACGAAACAGTCCCATACCTTGATTGTGATGGCAGCTCCATGAATCTACGCAAGCAATACAATTTCACAGGACTACACACACACACACACACACACACACACACACACACACACACACACACACACACACACACTCAGTGCATGTAAAGGCTGATAGACTCCAAGTAAGGTCAGTTTCTAGTCTTGTGCCAACATCAGTTCCCTGGTTTTTCTATACTAGTGTATGTAAGATGTTAGTACTGGGGGATGTTGGGTAAAGGGTTCACAGGACATTTTTCTACTATTTTTGCAACATCTTCTGAGTCCTGACTTGTTTCAAAAAGTGATCATAAAGGAACTGCTGGGCTGCCACTGCTACTGCCACCTCAGTAACAGTTCTGTGGCAATGCATTTGAAAACCTACATGAAATGGGCACATTTCCAGAAAAAAAATATTACTTACCAAAAGTGACTCAAGAAGAAAAAGAAAATCCAAATATCTCATCTATTTACATTAAAGAAATGAATCAAAGTCAAAATAATTTTTCCACAATTAAAACACCTAATAAACTCTACAAAAGTTTTAAGAATAAACTTTACTGAAGGGAATAAAGATATGGCACTTCACAACCCAATGTGAAAAATGTCACTGGTGCCTTTTCTGTAGAAACAGGCACTGCTAAATTGATTCTGTTTTCTCCAGGAACTTATAATTTTTTATTAGGTCTGTTCCAGTGATTCATTCAGAATTGGCTACTTCATAAATTCTGATAAGGAATCTAGATGGCTGATCTTAGGTTGCATTTTACCAGGACTCCTATTGATGTGCTTCTTCCTAATATTTTAAATCTTACTTTTCTATGTTCTTTACGCATATTTGGGCATTTTTTCTGCAATTACTGATACTTGTGATACTGTATCTAATAATCTTAACTTTTTTGTTCAATTACGTTTTAACAGGTGATACAGAGCAAATCTCCTGATCCGGGAATCTAAAAGAATGCGAAGTTTCTAGTGTAGAGCTCCAGGTTTTGTCTTTATCCTTGCTCTGAGTTCCTCCCTGTTCTCTTTTATTGGAAGAGTCCTCTCCTTTTCTCTTTGTTGAAATGGACAGGTTCTTTGGTTTGGGAATGCGTGAAGGCCATTCATCCCTATGTGATCTCTTCTGTCTCATGGAGGTTGCCTGTCCCTAATGGGGGGTAATCAATTTGTTTTCATGTCCCAAATAAACTGTAGGTCTTTCTTTCCTTTCCTTTCCTTTTCTTACAGATTTATTGAAATGACTTTTTTTTCCTATTTTTCTCAAGTCCCCTCTGGTATGCAAATAATCCCCTCCATGTCTTTCAGCAGTCTATGTCCTTACTGTGTTTATCTCACCTGGGACATCACTACAGCCCACCTGTACTTTGGGTTGCTCTCATCACTGTAATTCTTCCCTCGGGAGATCCTGGCTTATAGATGTTCTCATCTGTATTTCATCTACACTTGCCTGAACAACAATTTGTTCTGTGTGTGTGCATTATGTCCATGCTGACTCTCCTGGTTTTATCAGTAGTGTTTTGCTCTTCTACCACCTTTCCATGCTTTAGCTTTTCAACTATTGTTTGGGATAGGGCATCTAATTTTCTACCCTGCAGATACCCCTTTCAGTGATGACAGTGTCCAGTCTGTGACCTTTATGGTGTCTGAATGTCAACCCCCTCTTTGTTTTTAATTTTAGGAGTAGCAGGGAACATAATAGCCATATATAGCCAAGTTTAAATTCTCCGTGATGTCTGCATTCTTTAGCAACATTTTGTAATGATCAATATTTTGTATTACCACTATATGTGCCAAATTATGTGTTCATTATTCTGTGGCTGAGCCTGTCTCCTGTCCACCACAGCACAGGATTTGTAGTAATCACGACTAGTCACTTTCTGTAGTTCCCGTCATCTGGATTGTTGAAATCCTCCAGCACAGTGCCATCTGACCGGCCCAGAGCCCCCTGGGTCATTATCCTCACCACAGTATTTATGATATGCAGCACCATCTGTTTGGAAACATGAAGTTCTTTCTTCCTTGTTTGTTTCCTAATTCTGTCTAGATTCGGCGCTACTTCGAATCATAATCATCGCATCCTTTTACTGCCTCATTTTCTCTTCTCGAGTCGGTCTAAACATCGTGGGAGCAGGGTTTTATTTTAGGCTCGAACATAACTTTGTATTTATTTTCTAGTATTTGTTAGATGACTTTAAAAAGTCGTGCCTGTCTAGTTTGTTATCCTAGACAATATTCTTTTTACTGGGTTGCAAAGCCTTTTAAATGTATTCATGGTTTGAAATTACTAATTAATTTCTTGCAGCTCTTGACCTCGAATTCTATTTTGCTTGAGTCTTACCGGAGCAAGTCACATTTGGGAGCCTGTCTGAAAACATGCTGCTGTGCATATGTACATCAGGCCGACAGAGACTCAGAAGGACCTTTGTGTTCTAAAGGTGAAGAAAGGTCAGGCTCAAGCTTAATTATATTCCCGGAGGAGAAAATGTCATGTCATTATGTGGGTAAGTGCATGTTAGTGTCAGGTTTAAAAAATGTGTAAACATAATTGCTGATATTTTTCCTGAAAAATGGAACAGACACACAAAGAGCTTAAAAAAACAGCCCCAAAGCATGAGGGTCCTGAGTCCTCACTCAGTGGGGAGATGAAGTTCTGCTGGTTGGATATTAAGAGATTCAAGAAAGCGAAATTGTGTTTGATGTGAGGAACTTGCTTCTGGAAAGTTGAGAAAAGCTGAATATGTAACAGGATGGGGGTTGAGCTGGAATAGGGTGAGTCTCACAAGGCCACCAGCCTTCTGAGCGCAGGGACACGGTAGGGTACTCAAAGCGCAAGAATACACTGGTTCGTAGCTATTGAGAAATGACAGTGTGCCAGGCTCTGGATTCAGCACACTTCGTGCGCTCTCTCTAACACTGCACTAACTCTGCACAATGGTCAGGTTTGTGCATATGCGGAAAGCAACTCTCCGAGAGGTGGAAGCGCATCTACCTGCAGCGACACAGAGGAAGCGTGAAGTCAGCTGTGGGAGGCTCTGCGGTCTACATTTATCTCACTGCTCTGCACTTCCTGCCCAGTGTGACCTGGGTAAATATGTCTTTGATTACAATTTCATCAGTCACTATTAAAACTTTTCTGCTTAGCTGTTCCACTGCGGACTCAACACTCAAGAAAAAACTGAAACCCAATACAGAACTTCTCAGTTTGCTCTGCACATGCCACTGTAGCCATAGATCATCTCTTTCCGCTCTTCAGCTCTGATCTCTCAGAGCTATGACATGACAGAAATTCTAGAAGACAGAAATCACTTTATGTGTCAGATGGTTCACAATGGTAAACTCATGCATGTGTTTAGAGTTTTATAGCTCCAATATATTTCTTCATTTACTAACACTGTATTTTTTTTAAAAAAGCATTTCTAAGTTTTTGAATAGAGAATACTTAGATGATTCAAAAATCAGAAAGTATAAAAAGGCATATAATAGATAATCTTCCCCCCACTGACACTCCCAGCTGCCCAGTTTTTAATTTATAAAACCCCTCAAAATGAGTAACCACAGTTATCAGCCTCCTGTTATCATTCCAGAGAGTTTTAATACATATATATATATACAATACAAAAATATAATACTGCCTACTTCTGTTACAGAAATGGCAGCATATTATACAGACTATCCTGTACTTTGTCTCACATGAATATTATATGTAGCTCTTATAACAACGCATAGAGCTTTTATACATTTTGTAAACAACTGCATAGTATTCTATTATACCAACGCACAATTATTTATTCATGGAGATTTAGGTGGTATTATTTATTATTACTTATTAATTAAAATAAAAACAACAATTTGTATTAGTTTTCTATTGCTGCTATAACAAGTTACCACAAACGTAGTGATTTAAACACTACCTACTCCTTATTTCACAGTTCCATAGATCAGAAGTCCAGGTGAGTTTGACTAAGTCGAAAGTTGAAGTCTTTACATTTTTTCCTCTTTTGTAAGTTCTCTGAGGCACTTAGGAGGCGCCAGGCCACAGTTTGTAATCATTGTCACCAGTGCAATATTCCTTTGGTATTTCTTGCCACCACTTGTACTGTGTTCTACACCGGCGATAACTTGGTAATTACGATATTGCCACATAGCATGGATTGCTAGTGTCCTACTTCCCCCGGCAGAGGTATCTCTGAGCTATCAAAGATGTGGGCAACAGAATCCCAGAATCCCATTTTCAGAGTTTGTCTCCTTGGGCCATTCTTGATACTAGTTACTGTGCAGGTCAAAGCCCTCACAGAAAACAAAGAGCATAGTCAAGAGGTCTAACTGAAGAAAATTTAATGAAGGAAATATTTTAAGAGGAAGAATGTATTAGTTAAGATTCCCCAGAAAAACAAAACATAGATAGATCTAGATCTAGATATTTATTATAAGAAATTGGCTCACATGATTATAGAGGCTGGCAAACCTAAAATCTGCAGACCCAATGTTCCAGTTTGAGTTTGAAGGTCAGAAGCTGCCGTAGAACCAGGAAGAGATGACCTTCCAGTTTGAAGACCTTGGACAGGAGAATTGTCTCGTACTTGCGGTAGACAGTCAGCCTTTTGTTCTGCTCCGGCCTTCAGTTCCACTCAGGCTCCCCCATACTAAGGAGGGCAATCTGTTTCACTCAGCCTACTGATTAGCTGTTAATTTCATCCAAAACCACTTTCACAGAAATACCCAGAATAATGTTAGACCAAATATCTGGGCACCCTGTGGCCCAGTCAAGTTAAAACAAAATTAACCATCACCAATGGGTAGGGCTAAGGGAACTGAGGAGGGATGGTGAAAACCCAGGAATCAGCTGCAGCAGAAACCTATTACCAGCCTTTGGCCTGCTGGCAGAACGGGGAAGGATTGGGGTCGTTAGAATCTGGTGATGGTTGCAGCCATTGAAGGGGTCATTTGACATTAGCTGTTGGTGGGAGAGAAACAAACGCTCTTCTAGAATCATTCTTGTCAAGGGAGGAGTCAGTGAAGTGAATACCTGGACCTCTCTCTTCCTCTCCCTTCCAATCTCCTGCCGGGCCCACCCTCCATTAACCCAACCTAAAAGAAGTCAGAATCAGAGAGCCTGACGGTGTACCTGCTAAAGGTCAGCCTCCTGGAGCTAGCAGCATGACAGAAAGGACTGAAAACTGAAATGGGGTGGGGAAATAGGGAATAACCAGAACACTGGTCTTTCTCTAGGACATAGGCGTGGACTTTCTGGGTCGGAGGGCGGAGGCATTTGTAGTTTTCATAGAATTTCCAAGATTTTCCCCCTTAAGGATTATAGCATTTTACATCCTGTCCATTCCTGGATGTGAATGCCTTTACCCCACAATTTGTCCCACCATTTTCTATCTAAACATTTAGATTTTTTATCAGTACAGTAGGTGAAAAATGTTATCTTTGTGTAGTTTTGTTATGTATTTCTTTTTTAGGAGGGGGTATAATACCTTTCCATATAAATTAATAAGAACTCATTCAATATAAGTGGTAGAAAACTCAATCTGTTTTTAGCAACAGAGAAGAAATAAGAATCACATAAAAGAAAAGTCAATGGGTATATCTGGAGATACACCCTGATGCAAGAATGCTATCAAGCCCAGCTCCTTCTCTCTCTCTCTCCTCCCTCCCCTTTTCCTGTTTTTTGTTTTCCCCTTGGTTCTGTTCTCACCTCTTGCAGTGGCCCCAGGGAGCTCCAGACTTTCAGCCTGGAAGCTGCAAGTTCAGCACAAAGACGGAGACCTGACTCTCAGTTACTTCAGTTGTATCCTGTGCCTGTCTGAACCATCACCATACACAGGGGGGATGCACGGCCCCCCTGGCCTAGGTCTGCATCACAGAACCATGTACCCTTCTACCCACACATGTATCTTCAAAGACGTCCATATCAATATAAGGCAGCTGAACTACTCACTATAAAAACTCCTCATTTACATCCCAGATAAACAACCCAAACTCATAAATGAACTAGTTATGGCTCCCATCCAGAATCTTCTCGGTTGGGTCCTAATGTGGCTTCTCATAATCCAGCAAACTATGATTAGATGAAAACCATAACTCACATTATACACTTACGAGGAGGAATAATGACAACTGAAATAAAACCTTGTGCTTGGAAAATAGGAGAACGGGAAATACCCACAGTGGTCTCTGACCTCAAACACTTACGAAGGCCCCTGACCCTGCAGTGAAGTGAGCTCATGAGCCATACAACGTGGCCAACCTGGAAGGCTCTCTCTTCTCTTGACCTTCCATGGCCTGTTTTGGGGACTTCTGGCAAGGGTATCCCTTCTCCTGGTTGCCTCTGTTTAGCATCTCATTTCCTGAAGGACTGAGTTTGGGGGCCTGGAAGAGCCACAGAGACTGAACAGTTGCAGGGTTGCTGGGTTTAAGGTTCCTCAGGCAGTGAATCTCCCTAAAATGGTTTAGGAGCCAGCAAGCCTGAAGGCAAGTGTAGGTTCTACAGCTCAGAAATGTTAAGTGACACTGCCTAAAGCCATACAGCGGCTAGTGACAACACCAACATTTAAAAACAGAGGACTCACCCTCTACCCCTCTATGCACACTGCTGCTTCCCTATATACAGGCTTAGTTTACAACATCTTTATTATTATTAGCAAAACTTTCCTATGTAGCAACTCTACTGGGAAATTCATGCTCACTGCACCTCCTATGTGTCATCCTAAATTTTTCTGTCAGAAAAAAATATAGAAATATTCTCACTTTGTCCAGCAGGGGTCACCCTCATCACGGAACATTTGTTCCCAGCTTCCCAGCACAGCTGTCTCAGGGCTACAGGGGAGACGAGATGTTCTAATCTAGGAGATGTAAGAAACCAGCGCATGCAACTTACGCAGTTCGGTGCCGGCATCCACAGCCTGTTTCTATCGGTCTGTAGCTCCTGGGTACTAGTTAGGGCATCTTCACTTTTTATTTAATTTAATTTTTGAAAGGCAATGTGTTTTATATGGCTCAAAAAGGGCAAAAAGAATCCAGTGAAAAAAATGTTCACTTCACTAAGTCCATGCCAAACGTTATCAATGTTATTAGGTTTTTTATACTTCCAGAGTATGCTTTATTCATACATAAGGAATATTTTTAAACTACCTTCCTTTATTTTACATGATAGTGTACTATATTTTTTTTAGCCACTCCCAAATATACCATAGAGCACTATATCTTGGAAATCTTCATATATTGGTAGATAAAATTCTGTCCCTCTGAACTTCGGACTATTCCCACGGTATGGATGCACCAAAATTTATCAGCTCAGTTTTCTACTGATGGATATACCTTAATTTTTTGCCATGAAAGAAATGCTAAAATAAGTAGCATTTTTTATAGTTCATTTGGGCATGTGACTATATCTAAAAGAATTTGAAGATACACGCATTTGTGATATTTCTAGGCATTTCCAAGTTGCCCTCCCCAAGGTTTCTATCAACTTATATTCCTGCCAGCCATGTATGAAATTGTCTATTTCCCCTTCTGCCAGCCATGTATGAAATTGTCTATTTCCCCTCCTGCCAGCCATGTATGAAATTGTCTATTTCCCCACAACTTGGGCAGCACAGTGTGTTTTGGATTTTTGCCAATCAATGTGAGAGTGGAAAAAAATGGCATCTCAGTTTTATTGTTTATTTCTCTTATATGTGCGTTTGAGCATCTTTTGGCTTAAGAGCTTCCTGTATGAGTTAGAATCCTTTTGATTGCAAATGATGGAAGGTCCAATTTTATGGTAGCCACAAGAAGATATATATGTTTTCATGACTAAAAACTCTGAAGGTAGATGTAGAGTTTCCAATGGGCCTTAAATCCAAAGGTTTAAATGCCCCCAAGGCCTGTGATTTCTGCCTCTTGCTCTTTCTTTTTCCCTTTCTCTGTCATGCTCACTTGCTCCCTCTCCCTCTCTTGCTTCAGCTTCCTCTGGTCTTGGCCTTGTCCTCTGAGAGCCTGCAGTCACCCCAGTTCTCCCTAACCTGCATTGGACAAGGGAGGCAGTGCTCTGATTGGCCAGGCCTGAGTCATGTGATAGCATCAAAAGTCCCCAAACTAGATGGGTTGGGTGGGAGGGGACCCTGGCTGTGCAGTGAAAGGTCAGAGGGAGTTAACATAAAGAAGGACTGGATGAGCACTGGCTGCCATAGTGAACGCACCCCTTTGCCAGCTCAACATCCAACACGTACCCTCTCTTCTCACGTATCCCTTAAAAAACACCCAGGTCATGACTGCAGTGAAGCCACAATGACCTGCTGTAAAACTGCCCTCAACCCCTTCCTAGAGGGCGACCACACGTGACTCACCTTGTCATCGCTCCAAGTTCAAGATCTCTGAATGAGGCGCCATCTTCTCAGTCAGGTCCTGATGTGGTTGCTCGCGGCCCCACAACCAGTATAGCTGTGACACACCCCTGAAGGGACAGCAAAAGAACAGGATGATCACAACAAAACTTCCTTTTGGTGAGCAGGAGAATGGAAAACAACATGAAGTGATCTTTGGTCCAGGACACCCAGGACAGGAAGAGTGAGGTAACCCTGACCAGGAGGTAATGTGAGCTCCTTAGCCAGCCTGGCTGCTCAGGTCTGTTCTCTGGAAGGATCTCCTTTGTCTTTCTTTCCACGGCCCCTAAGAGCCTATGGAGCAGGAGGCTCCTTCTGTGGGTAATATCTCTGAAGCAGCTCTCTTCCTGTTGGAATGGGTTTGGGATGTTCAGGATTTCTTAGTTTAAAGGTTGAGGTGTCAGAGGCTGTTGTTTTCCTGATGTGGGGTTTCTCTAGCCAGTTAAGTCTCTTATAACACTGGGAGGCATTAACCTGCAATATAGATAACATAGTTCGTATTTTACAAGAGTAGAAACTATTGTTCAGAAATGTTCCTTTATTTTAGCTAAAGCCATAGAGCTGGGGAATACCAATGTGAGAGTGATAAAGCCACTATTAATCAAGGGTACTTAACTCATCCAAGATGCTTATATGAAAAATTATGTTCACAAAAACTAGCAAGAATGGGAAAAATCACCATTCTTCACCTATGTGCCATGCTAAACTCCGAAAGTTCAAAGAAACAAAGTGAAATATTCTGTTTGTCCTGTAGATGCCGCTGTAACCACGGGCTATTTCCAGCTCCGCAGCCTGATCTCTCAGGCCTGGAAAAGACCAGAATTTCTAGAAGATGGCGTCCGGTCTGTGTGAAATTCAGCCTACGGAACTGCACTCATGGACTTTGGTTTCCATAGCCCCAATGTATGTTAGGACTCTTTTCTCTTGAATTTTTATTTCACTATTGAGTAGGTTATACAGTTATAGGGTTCAAAAATTAAAATGTACAGAAACATCTTATTTGAAAAAAGTCTCCCTCCATCCCTGTCCCTTATCCAACAATTTCCTCTATACAATAACCTATGTGATAATCATCTTTTGTCTATTTTTCCAGAAATTTTAATACATTTGCAACTGAACATGAACAAAGATTCCTTCCCCCACAGTTTTTAATGCTAGTGATAGGCAGCTGTTTATACTCCTTTCTTCCCTTCTTTCTCTCTCTACAGAGCTTTCCAGGATCAGTTCCTAAGAAAACCTAATTCCTTTAGAGGATTTAGAGACCTCCACTGTGTGAATGAAACAAATTCTCCTGTGATAAACATGCACGTTGATTTCTATTGTTTGTCCTTCCCAACAATGCCTCAGTTTGCGTGTGAGGATATACATTTCTCGGGGATGGATTGCACAGAAACGTAGATGCTGGGTCAAAGGTTACATGAATTTGCAGTTTAATCAGTATATCTCATTTGCCTTCCTTGGGGATTGTGAAACGCTCACTCTCACCAGTAAAATGAAATGTTTCTCCACAGCTTAGCCAACACAGGATCTGATCAATGTTAGTTTTATTTGTTTTGTCAAATAATAGGTGGAAAATGATATCACATTTTAATTCATAGTTTTATTAAGAATGAGGTTGAGCAACGTTGATACACGGCATTGGAAATGGTTAGGGGTCTTTCAATTATAAGCAAGCAAACAAACAAAACCTCTCAATCTGGCTTTAGGAAAAGGTATTTATTGCCTTTACAACGGAAGAGTCAGGGATAAATTCAGAGTTTCCAGTCTGGGCACCCTCAAATCCTGCTTGCTTTCTCTTGATCTCTCTCACTCCTTCACTCAGTCTGTCTTCCTCTCTCCTGACTCCCTTCACCTGCCCGCCAGCGAAGCCCCAGAAGCACAGCCCTCATGACCCCTTCTGTGGGCCATTTTCATTCAGCCTCTCACTCCCTGTAGATGCAGGTTCGAGGCCTGGGGTTGACTTAGGCATTGAGCAAACACAATCTATTGTGGAGGGCAGCATTAGTATTTCTTAGGTGACACAATTCACTTAAAATATTAGTGGGCAACCTTATGATAAGGTAGACATTATTATCAACAGTTCATAAGTGAGGAAACTAAGGCTTTTATAAAATATGTAAGTGCTCCAGCTCCATCCATGCTGTCCCCCCAAAAGAGGGAAAGAGTGGGGACAACTGTAATAATACAAACAAAATATAGTACAATAAAATAAAATTTAAAATAAAATAAATTAAAAACAGATATAAGTACTCTTGCCTAAAGCTACTTGGCAATAAGTGATAGGGACAGTATTTGTATCCAGGCACATCTGAAAGTAAATCTCTAGTGATCAGCAAAATGCTTTTGTTAGGGACTCCGTTGGTAAACCAAGCCCCATTCCTATCCTTGACTTACTGCCAACGCTCAGAAAAATAAAAATTAAAAAGAAACAAATGGCAGATTCTCTATGTGGCCTCCAGGTGCCGCCATTGCCCTGGGATACCACCTTTTAATCTGCGCAGCCAGATCTCTGGAGCTGAAATTCTAGAAGGTGGTAGAAAGCCTGTTTGTTCAATGTATGCGGCTGACATTTCAATGCCAGCACACCACGTATAATTAGAAACTCTGGAACTTCACTATGTTGTTGTTGTATTTTTCCTTAAAAAATACATACATTGAAAGTATCTATAAAGAGTGTATATAGTTCAAAAATATATAAGAAAGTCAAAGGTATACACTAAAAAAAATCTCCCTCCCAATCCTAGCTCCTAAGTGCCACCTTCCAGGCTCCTTGCCCAGTGGATAGCTGCTTCTCTTAGTTTCTTGCTTATCTTTCCTGAGATAGTCATACACATATAAGCAAACATGAAAAGATATTTTCTCCACCCACTATTTTATACAAACATTTTACACAAATATCTGCACTTAAAAAGGTTTCTCTTAACATTATCTTGAACGTATGTCCATATTAGTACAAACAGAAATTCCTCATTTTTTTTACAGCTTCACATATTTCCCTCTATGGATGAATCATATTTTTCATTTATTCAGACACTGATGGGCATTTACATTAATGTTTTACTATTACAAATAATGCTAGAGTGAATAAATGTTTCTTCATTCTACATGTACAAGTTGAGCTGTGGGATAAATCTTAGAAGCAAAGTTTTTAAGCTAAAATGTAAATTCATTTGTAATTTTGATAAGCATTTCCAAATTACCTAGCACATGGACTGTATCATCTTAATACTCCCACCAACAAAGTACGATCATTCCTATGTCTCCATAAGCTGGTCCATATAGTAAGTCAGGACATCTGGCTGTTGAAAACCAGCATGCCAGTGTGAGGTATATCCAGTTAAGTATCTTTTCATTTACTGAAGACACAGCGTATTTAGTTAAGATTTTTGTTTTCACTTGCCAGGGTTAGAAAACTCAACTCACAGTGGCTGAAGCAAAAAGAAATAATTTACTATTCGCATAACTGGACATGACTGTTGTTGAATTTCAAAATCTCCCTTTCGCTCCCCCACCTCCCCTCACCTCCCCTAACCCCCAATGTTCCTCCATCTTAGATAGGAAGTTTCAGACTTAAAACTTCACAAGTCCAAGGTTAGCAAGAAGTGCTGAACTTTTTCCAAATAAATATTCAAAATACTGTGACAATTTATAGTAAGCCATAAGAGCAGTCACCCTCAATCAAGTACTCACAGAGAAGGGACAATAGAACTATAATGAAAATCCCATTGAAAACATAGGAAATTAGAAACACAACCGTGGTAACTAGAACATCACTCATATTGTGTCTTTGAGTTCCTTGGTGACTTAATCTGGCCACTGCGGTTCTTTTTGCTACAAAGTTTTTCATTGTTTGAGGTGGTCTTTAGCAGCTCAGCTCTTATTGGAGTGAGTTCGAGGACCACGGATTGCCTTAAGGGTTGAACCCGACTGACCTATCGTAGCTGAGTTTTTAAAAGAAAACTTTGGTAAGCAACACATTTACAAGGATGACAATATTACCTACATTTTACAAGTGAGAAAACCTGGGCTTGAAGAGGCTAGGGCCCTTGGCTGCAAGTCCTAACGGTGTGACAGGGAGAGCGTCAGAATCCAGGTGCACGTATCGCCTTCCTCAGCACGCTGCATCTCAACCTGCTCTCTCCAGAATGGCTTTGTTTGTATAGCTTATGTCAGTAATTTTCAAAACTTTTATTTCTGGCAACGGCGAAGAGAAACCCAGGGTCAGAATGCCAAACCGTATGTTCTAACCTCTTCTGCATTTACGAGGAAACAAAGTAACAAAAAATTCCCCACGTGTCCTGTAGAGGCCCCCCTTAATCATGGAATATCTGTTTTGAACACTGCAGCCCTGACGGTTCCGAACTGCAATAGAGCAGAAATTCTAGAAGGTGGAAGAAGCCTGATAAGTAAACAAACGTCAGCGGTTCAGCAACAGGATCCCAACACATGTGCTTAGTTCTAATGAATGTTAGGACTCTACTGTTTTCTTTAGAATTAATTTACTGGATTTTTGAATAAATAACATGCTTATATGACTCCAAAATAAAAAAATAGATATTCAGTGAAAGAAAAATTCTTCCTTCCAACCTTTCCCTTATCTGCTAAGTCCCATGCTTGCTTCCCAAATATATAATGACTCATTAGCTTTTTGCAGGTCCTTCAGGAGACTTACGTATATATGAGGGTATAGCCTTCCTTTTTTATATAAGCGATAGCCTGAAATGAATTGGGTCACACAAATAACATATCTTAGAATATTATATGTCAAAATAAAAATTCTTCAGTCTTTTTTCTAATGTGTTTATAATATTTTACCATACGGAGGTACCATACTTCATTTAACCTCTTGATGGGCTTATTCATGTCTCTTAAGACATTAATTCACATCTTATTCTTACAAAAAATACTGCAGTGAATAACCCCATACATATGTTGTTTTTCACATGTGTAAGTACACTTGCAGAATAAATTTCAATAGTCTCACATCGCCCTTCACACACACTGCTACTGACATATCTCATTAGCAGTATATGAGGGTGCCTGCCTCCTCACAGCTTGTTGAATGTTTTGATTTTTATTCTGATAGGTTAAAAAATGGTATGTTACACTCTGGCTGGCGTGGCTCAGTGGATTGAGCGTCCAGTGAACCAAATGGTCACCGGTGTGATTCCCAGTCAGGGCACATGCCTGGGTTGTAGGCCAGGTCCCCAGTAGGGAGCACACAAGAGGCAACCACACATTGATGTTTCTCTTGCTCTCTGCCTCCCTTCTCCTCTGTCTAAAAATAAATAAATAAAATCTTCTTTAAAAAAACTTTTAAAATGGTGTGTTTTTCCATTTTAACTTGTTTCTTTTGTTTTGCATAAGATTGAACAACTTTTTATAAATTTAAAAGAATTGAAAAAATTAGGACATTTTTATTGAAAGCGTCAGAAAACCAAAGACCAAGCCTAAAAGACAAAACCAAAAGCTAAAAGAAAAAAAAATGGTGATTAATTTTTTTTGTAAGATCATGTAGATATTTCATTTCACCTTTCAGATTTCTGGGCCTTGCCTCTAGGTAAGGGAAAACCTCTAAGAAGCATCTTATCTAGGTTCAGTCTACCCCCCAAGCCTCTGATGAGAAACAATGATGACTTCCTGGTCCTGGGGTGGTTGTTCTCCCAGATGCTGACTGGTCACTACCAAATGTGTGACTCTGGGACAAACGGCAGGTATGGAGGCATAAGAATGAGTTACTTACATAACTCACTCCACTTAGAAGGAGATTTTTCTACCCCTATCTTTGCTTCTCCTCAAGCTGTAAAGGAAACTTCTCACAGAGTTTCTATTCTTAGCCCCAGGCCAGGCTGAAAGGTTGCTATCGTCACCTTGCCACCCCCGAAGGGTTTTCTCCTTACCCTGAAGCCAGCAGAAGCAGAGTTTCCACTGAAACTCTTCTGCTTCCTCTGCTCTGTCCCCCAGAATATAGCCATTATCTCTTCCCTTCTGGTCAATCATTTCTCTACTCATCTCTTTCCACCACCCACGTAGCCTTGCATTTCTCTTCAAAATCACCACATCGCATGTTTGTCATCGTGCATATGCTGTTGTACTTATTGTGCAGAACCATCTCCACTCGTTTGCTTCACTTGCTTGGCTGCTCAGGACTCTGTCCTCGTGAACCACAGCTCATCTCCTGCGTGACTGGAGGAAGCAAAGCACGAGAAGAGCTGCACTTTCCAATTCCGTGTCCAAATGGAAAGAGGAAATAGCATCTCCAAGGGTAAGGCTATTGTCCCCGTTGATTCCAAGCTAGCTATCCAAACAAAGAAAACGGGTGTCCCTACAAGAAATTCAATTGTTTCTTTCTTTTTTAAAAAAACTAAATTGGCTTAATTCACCAACTGTTTTTTGCTTTAGATGAAAACAACCTCACGCTCTTCTTTTCTAAGCTAGTGAGAAGCCACTTAGAAAAGCCAGAAAGTCCATGATAACCTCAAGAACATTGGAAAGTATTGGAGGAGTCCTTTCGATGCCATCTTATTATCTCTTCACAAAGCATCTTTGCGTAGAAGTTGTACATGTGTTAGTGTGGGAAGAAGAGGACCTTTGCAGCCAACATACATCTAGTGTAGGCTTGGTCACTTTCTTTTTCCTGTGATGTCTGGAAATTAGTAAAACTCTATAAGCCCATACATAAAATAATTAAGGATCTATTTTCATTCTGTAAATATTGAGTCCACCATCATTAAGCTCCATGATATTTGGGACATTGTAGGTGGGCAGTGTTTGCTGTGGTGTCAACTATACCCCAGACATTTGTGTGAAAGCCTCTGTGGACAGATGGTGATCGAGACAGTTCCCTGTACTTGGGGATGTTTAGGAACTATTTGGTCAACCAAATAAAAAAGCAGGGAATTTCAGAACAACCAGGAGTGGGAGCAGGGAAGAACATGAATTTGGGAAACTACCAGCAATTTCCTCTGTCTACACAGTAGGATGGGGTGGAGAGGCATGAGCCATGAGTTCAGACAGGTAAGGCAGGGCTACGTCATGAAAGGTCTGGTGGGTCAGCCAAAGGCATTTGGCTTTCATCCCAAAGCAAAGGGATCCCCTGAAGGGTTCTAAGTAAATAAGTGTCGTGATTAGGTGTGTATTTTAAAATGTTCACTCCAGCTGCTGTGCAGAGAAAGATTGGAAGGGAGCAAGACTCTATAGAGAAACCAGTATAGGCTAGAAATAATGGAAACCTCAACCAGAAGATGGCAGTGAAGATGGAGAGAAGGGAATGAACGTGAGAGACGTGAAAATGTAGAAACTAGGTATGATAAGTGATTAGATAGGGACACTGAGGGACGGTAAGGGGATTAGGGAGGACACTAAAATTTCTGGCTCTTACAGCTAAGTGGATAGTGGCATTACTTTTACAGATAGTAAATAGAGGAAGAAAAATAAAAATGGGGGTGCAGATAATAAAAAAATTGCATGTGATAATCAGGAGATATCAATGGCATACCCATTGGAGCGGTGCAATTGGCTGGGTCATATATGGGTCTGAAGCTCAAGAGAGTTCTAGGAGATGCCAGTTTGAGAGCCATCAGCATTCAAGCTAACTGAAACTAAGAGCAGATGAGATGGGTCAGGGTGAACATACAGATCAGAGAACGAAAGTCTAGAGTCTTCAGTGGCCCGAGGCCCAGCAGTACTTAGGGCAGTGGGTCCGAATCATGGCTGCATGCTAGAGTCCCTGGAGAACTTGTGCAAAATGGTGATGCCAGACCCCACCCCAGACCTGTTAAATCAGAACCTCTGGAACTGGACCCCGGGCATCGGCGTTTTTGCAGAGCTTCCCATGCAACTGTAATAAATAGCTGTGGCCGAGAACTTTGGCTTAAGGAAAACATAGAGACAGAGGAGAGTTTGGATAAAAACTCAAGTGATATGGTGTCCTGGAAGTCCAAGGGAGAAAATATTTTTTAAAAAGAGGAGTGATCAACAGCGTTGTATGCCTTGAAGAGTAGCAAAAAAATATCACTGATAGCTTGAGCACCATCAGGAGTGAACAATTGGCAGTTTGCTATGGAGTATTAGTCAGGATTCTGATGCGAAAAGCCTCCAATAGCATGGTTTTAAATAAGACAGAAGTAGGTTTCTCAGTCAAGCCCAAATGGTCTAGGGACTGTCAGTTCAGCACAGAATGGTGTTTCATTGTTTCGATTTCCCTAAGACTTCTATTTTGTTCCCATGTCACGTAAGGTATCCATTTCCAAATTCACCTCATGGTGCAAGTTAGCGGCCCATGTTTGAGCCATTTCATTCACATTCTACCAGCAGGAAGGTGATACAAAATAAAAAGGACATACCCTCTCCTTTTAAGAACATTTTCCCAAGGATACACATACCACTCCCATTAGCATCCCACCAGTCAGAACCCAGAGATGTGGACATGCAGAACTACCAGGGAAGCTGGGAAATAGTCGTGATGGGCAGTCAGGTGCTCAGCTAAATACTGGGGTGTTATTACCGAGGAAAATCGGGGGCCTTGGTTGTGGGGGACAACTAAGTAACTTTTAAAAGTGGGTTGAAAATGAACGGGAGCAAAATAGAAACAGAATATAAGTCTTCGAAGATTTTTGACTTTTTAGAGGAAAAGTCAATCAGGCATTCACTGCCTGGAGACAAGAGGTTACAGCACAGCTTTAAAATATGGTTTGTTTGTTGATTTAAAGTGGGAGAGTCTAAACCCTGTTCAAATGCTGTTGAATAAGGCCCAAGAAAGAGGAGGTTCGCAATTAGAGAGGACAAAAGGGATTTGATGAAGCCAGGCACCTGAACAGGCAGGCAAGGGGAAGAGGTGTTTACTTTTTTGAGTCGATTTTCTCAAACTTGAATTATCTTGTTAAGATGCAAATTCTGACCCAGTAGATCAGGATGAGGTCTGAGGTTCTGCATTTCTAACGAGATATCAGATGATGCTACTGCTGTCTGAGATCTCAGGTTGGAAGGATTAACTCTAGGCAGGAGAATGGGTGGGTAAGGAGACGGGGTGCAGAGCCCGTGATTTCATAGGGAGGGGAGAAAGACATTGAGGAGTCTTACCCACAGTGTTTCTTTCTCTCAGTACAGTAGTATTTGAGTTTATCTACTCTAAGCTGAGCTTTGGAGTCGGTGAACACATGGAGACTCAGGGAGAGTGGCTGAGCCAGACAGCATGGAAGCTCCATACCCCTTCCCGCATGCCTGGCCAATGCATCCTTCCCATCTGGTGATGACTGAGTCGTATCCTTTCATAATAAACTGGTAAGCTAGTCCGTAAAAAAAGTTAGGATAGAGGCAGTACAGTAGAATATTGGAGGAGAAGGGAGAGCGTTTGTTAATAGCTGTGGGAAATACTGAAAAGAGACAGCTAGAAAAATATAGAATGCTCAGGCAGTGCTGAGGGTTTACGTGAGGGAAAGGAGCACGTACCGGTAGTGAAGCCAATCTGCTCGATTGCATGGTTTTCTCTAACAGAACTCGGCATCCCAGAGCATAGAAGCCCAGACACAGAGAAGATGAATTGATTGTTTTGAGAAATAAATTTAATTTGAAATAAGAATTGAATCTTCATGGACGCTTTATTCAGATGCCAGCGACCTGAGAAGATGGCGGGTTATATACCCTCAAAAACTATCTTAAATTTCATCTCAAGCCAACCACTTTTGTAGGGAGAAGGAAAGGGTAGGTGAGGGGTTTGGAAAAAGGTTAATCAGATAAGAAAGATCTGCAGTCTGGCAGCAATTTTCCTAGTATTTCTTTGTCTGCTGATCAACAATGCTTTTTCTGAATAGGACTTCCCTCCCTGGAACACAATGGCTCAGATACCATCTCCAGACCTCCTGGGGCACAGAGGCTGAATTGCTTGTCCACTTCCTGTAGGTCAGGCATTCCAGTTCCAGAAATAACAGTTTTCCACATGCATTAATCACTTGAGCCTGCCAACCAAAGCTAAAATCTTGAACTCTTGAGTTCCCTTATCAAATATGCCTATTACCTACCCATGTTCCCTTGTCTGTATATAATGTTTTTCAACTTGGCTATGCCTATAAGTAATCTGCAGTATTTGTTAAAGACAAACCTGTCTTTCCCTACTTCCAGGGATTCCAGTTCAATAGATTTGGAGGTAAAGTCCCATATCTGTGACTTTTAAAACATTCTAGATGATCATGATGTAGTTGGTTCACGGGCAGTGCTGAGAAATGCTGTCCTCAGTCAGGCCCTTTCTCAACTAACACCCGCGGTTCTTACTATTCTACTCGGTACACCTGAAATTCCTCTTTTCCCCCCTGTTGACTTAAAAATTCCAGTTTAATACTAATTTCTACCAAGAATCCTTAGCTGTCGATTCTACTCCATAATTAAAGTAGTTCTCCAGGATTTCAATAGAGATGTGTGCATGATGATGTGCACAATGGTGTTCTGGGCTTGCTCATCATGTCATGTGATGTCATGTTCCCCAGGCTCCCATCACCACTTCAGATTGCAGTCTCCCGTGGCATAGGGACTCTGTCCCTGACCAGAGCACTGTCTGACCCTGGGAGGTGTTCAGTAACTGTATGCAGAATGAGTAGACAGAGAGGTGCACAAATATGGGTCTGTACAGAGAATGGAGAAATGGAAAAATTAATGGGAATACCCAAAGCAAGCAATGTATTGGAAAATAAAGATCTAAGAACCAGAATAAAGTAAAGGGCGGGCGGGGCGGGGGGGGGGGCGGCGGCGGCGGGAAGCAGGTTCTGCGGTAAGAGAATCCTTAGCCTGTAAGACAATGTGGGTGATTTAATCACAAATAATTTTAAGAAACATGAGAAAAGAAAGAAGTCTGCAGGCAACTTGAAATAGACTCTTCAGTACCTGACAAACCAGAGAAAAATAGGTAGCAAGAAAATCAATGCACTGAAACCCAACAAAGCTTCAATGTACCATCCTGTTTCAATCACGGGGAAGGAAAATGATGTGTTTAGCACACCCTCCTTCTTCATATTTGGACCTTTAACCAGGGTATTTGAATTCACAGACTGTAGCTAGCTCAGATTGCCTCTCCTTCCAGCTCATGGCCGTCCTTTTTAAATGACATCAGCCCTCTGAGCAAGATTGATTATAAACTTGAAAAGGTTATATATGATGCGACGAATAACACATGCTACTCCTTTAAGCGCATCTCTGGAATAGCACACATCTAGGATCCTGTACGTTCTCAAAGTCTGGAAAAGATTGGGAAGAGATATGGCCAGCAAGCTGAAAGAAAATTTCCCATTATGCTCACTTAATTAACTGCTTTATCTTGAATTCATTCACTCAATGACTACACAGTAATTAAATCTGACTATTTTTGTCATTCCCTAAATGTTTGTGAATGAATGAGTTGATGAATGGATATTCTGTGCTAGTCACGTGCAGGGTGCTGTGAGGATAATAAGACAAATGTAAGACCTGCTCTTAATAGAGATTACAATCTAGTAAGGGAAATAAGACATAAATAATCCTTATTAAGAAATATGTGGTAAGTGAGACTAGAACACAAGGGAAGGAAAGATGACTTCTAACTGGCTTATTTCTAAATTGGATTTAAGCTGAACCTTGAGGAATCTGGATGTTTCAGGAAAGATGTTTGAGACAAAGAAAGAACACCAGGCAGAGATGTGTGGAAGGTGAGAAGACCGTACTCTGTAGATCTGGATTTCCTGAAGGACAATATTGGGCAACAATGTTGGAAAAGTACACTGAGTTTGCATGTCAGTTTTTTTTCCATCAGTTTTATTGATCCATGACTTAGCACAGGACGGTTAACACTAATATTTATCGAATGCTTACTCTGGGCCAGGCACATGTGATTACATAAATTATTTCAATTGAGGTTCCCAATAACCCCATATCTAGTTTCATGAGGTACTTATTATCAAAATATAATTAGTGCTAGGAAAGACCAGTTAGATGGTCCCACTTGAAATGGAAACCACAATTTTATGATAAATTATTGAGTAAAGAATGTTTGATTAGAACATTATCTTAAAAAAAATAACATTATGACATATATTTATTTTATCCAGTCTTTAAGTTTTGATACAACAATCTCTTCATTGACCCATAAATTTTTTAGAAGTATGTTTTTAAATTTTTAAACAGAGAAAAATGACTATATTTTGACCATTCTTTTTTATTTTATGGCATTGAGAATTGTAATTATTATCTGTATGATATAAATATCTAGATCCACTGGTGTTGTTAAGACTTGTTTTGGAATCATCAGGTGGCCAGTTTTTGCAAATAAGGTATATGTGTTTAAAAAGA
>VMDR010014808.1:0-23050 GCA_007922815.1 Macrotus californicus | reverse complement strand
ATACTGGGATCCTACTGCCTGAGCAGGGAATTCATTTTAACTCATATTTTGCTCCTTGCTTTTATAACACTATGGTTAAATTTGTTTTGTCTGCATGTGCTATATAAAAACCCATTAAAATCTTACACTATAAATTGCTTTTTGAATACCTTAAATGCAGGAAAATACAGTACCAATATTTCCTTTTGTAATGCCATATGAATGAAAATTTTTAATGTTGCCAGCTATGTATAAGTGTTCGTTTGTGTAAAACAGTATGTCGTATAGATTTCTTTTAGTAACGTGAACTTACACTTCAGTAGTTCTCTTTACAGTGTTAAAATATTACCACATATCTAGAACTTATGATGTTCTAAGAGATCCAAGAATATAAAAAATCTATTGTATTTACTTGAACAACAACAAAAAATTTATTCCTCTAAAAGGCTCACCCTGGCCAGGTGGCTCAGTTGGTTAGAGCATTATCCAGTGCACCAAAAAGTTGCAAGTTCGATTCCTGATCCAGGCATACCTCTGTTGCAGGTTCAATCCCCAGTCAGGCTGGTAAGGAAGGCAACCAATGGATGTTTCTCTCTCATCAATGAATATGTCCTTGGTTGAGGATTAAAAAAAAAACAAATGAATAAAAATAAAAAGCTCTTACAAATACTCTGAAACTATATAGTGAAAGGTACTTGAAAATTTAGGACTCGGCCCTCATCAAGTGTGGCTCAGTTGGTTGGAGTATCATCCTGTTACCTAAATGTGATTGATGAGTGTGGAACAAGGTTTAGAATGGGGTGTAGGCTAAGAAGCCCCCTGGGGGGAAAAAAATCCAAAGCCTTAACAGCCTTGGCTGGATAAGGAAAAAACAATAACAACAGCTGGCCATTGTTACAGTCATATTAAATAGCTTGCCTGTAGCTTGGGGCAAGGAAAATGGGCGTGACTTTAAAATGCAAGGTAGCAAGCAGGGAGGCAGTTTCCCAATTGCTGTGCCTGCGCTAGAGCAGGAAGGCGGGTTGTTTTTTTTTTTTTTTTGCATTGCGGGTCCATGCCTGCCCAGACTAACAATGGCAGCCAAAGAAAGGCAGGAGATAACGTAGGCCTGGCAAATGTAACCCTTTGTGGAAGAAGTTGGAAATGGGGACACAGAGAAAGCTTCGGGCTGGGATTTAAAGTCAAGTGTGGCAGCTACTCTGGCACTTGACCACCAGGCTTGGGAAGAAGGGCTCTTGGCCATGCAGGAAATAGCAGTAAGGCAAAAGATATGCTGTCTCTAGTAAGAAATTTTTTTGCCATGCAGTTTGAAAGAAAGCAGTAAAAAGGAAGAAGTAAATGTTCAGGCTAACTCCAAAGCTACCAAGGACTTCCTCACAAAATCCTGATCTGCTGCACCTGAATTTTACCTGGACTGTTAAGACTTGTACCTTTTCTAAGTTTCACCATAATCCAAAATAAAGCAGCACATGCCTTTCTGGACTATTATACAAAGGCTAATAGCAATGTATTCCAGAACCTGCACAAATAAGGACACAGGAAACTTTTAAGAATGCTTTTGGCTAGTAGCCTGGTAGAAAGCATGGGAAGTTTTGGGTCTCATGGAAAAGGAGGGCTCTAAGCTAAGGTGCTCTGAGCACTGCCAAGGTTGAAATGTTGTAAATAAAAATCTGCTCCTTCCAGCATTAACTGTTAGGTCTTTCAAGAAAGTGCTACATGGATGGGCTCTGGTCGGCTTTATAACATAACAGCTGCGGTTGGTTCGATTCCCAATCAGGGCACATGGCCTGGGTTGCAGGTTTAGTCCCTAGTCAGGGTGGGAACAAGAGGCAACCCATCCATGTTTCTCTCTCACATGAATGTTTCTCTCCCTTTTGCTCACCCTTCCCCTCCCTCAAAAACAAATAAGTAAAATCTCTTAAAAAAGATGCTGTTTTTTAAAAAATTAAGAGTTCAGCTTACACGATGGCCAATGTAGAGAACAAAAAAAGGATTACTTTTTGTCTTTAACTCTTTAAAATCATCTCAAATGGCAATGTTAACAAAAATGTTTCATTAGAAAAGGACAAACAGAACATAGAAACTTTTATAGAAAGAGATTTAATCTCTCTTAAATTTGGGGACCAACTCCCATTTTTATTACAAATTATACACTGAATCTTCAAAGATGGCCCTGATAGAGCCTCCTCTATTGGATCATAAAAATAATCTGAATCACTTAATTCAGAGGTGGTTGCCAATAATTTTGCAAAAATAAAAGCACCCAGGAATGTAACTTCTGTTAACAGAAAAGGATTTGCAACAGCTAAATTCCTTAGAGCCAACTTCTTATCAATGAGTTCAACAAAAAAGATTATGATAAACCCTATCTGTAATGCCTACAGCACTGCCACAGAGCAGAACAGATAGCAATGGTAGCTACTGCCTTTTCCTCAAAGAAAAAACCTGAGCAAAAGCTAAAGTTTATCTAAAAGTTAACACTCAAGGTAAGCACTTCCTTCAGGCCACCTAGTTCTATTCTAAAATGGAAAATCTGTAAATTCATGAGAACAATGCTGGCAGGTTATACTTTTCCCTGATCTAAAAAAAAATTTATAATTAAAAAAACATTTTATTCATTTTTTACAGAGAAGGGGAGAAAGGGGGAGAATAACATCAATCAGTTGCCTCCTGCATGCCCCCAACTGGGGACCTGGCCTACAATCCAGGTATGTGCCCCTATCAGAAACTGAACCAGCAACCTTTTGGTTTGTTGGAGGATCACCAACCAACTGAGCCATAAGTCCAGAGCTTGATCTAGAAATTTTAAAAATCTCATTAAATCAACAACAAATATGCAGGAAAAGACCTTAATGGTGATAATTCCATCTTTGATTCTGATTTCAGTCCTATGCAGTTCTTTCCTTTAAATGAAAACAAAGATTCCTACTTACAAATTAAAATAACTGTCCATATTAAGTTACACAGCACTACATTCAACCAAAAACTGGTAGATAAACTATTTGAGAGCTGTGTGCAACTTCCAAGTGTGCAAGAAGGTCTGAGGCACCTAAATTCTGAAATCACCATGTTCTTTAGATGACTTATAAAACCAGCAGAATAGAGTAGGTAAAACTGAGATTATCCCTCAACATCCAGAGCACACAGTTGCTAGATTCATGGGACAGGAATAGAAAATTCTGCCATTACTAAAAATCACATAAAAAAAAAAAAAGTATATATAAATATTCACTACCTTGCTCCAGAGCAGTGTGAAACAAATAGGGGAAAGAGCAGGGAAGAAAGGTTCAAATCAAGTTCTTTTTAAAAAATTTACATGATCCTGGACAATGTAAATTAACTTCTGGAAATGACAGCAATATCTGCCTCACAGGACCATTGTGTTCATAAAATGATATGATCCTAACTGCCAAGTACAATATGTGTATCAGAAAAGAACTATTAAAAAAAATATAACCTTGAATTTCAATTCCATATAATAAAAGATACAAAAGGGATTGAGAAAAGAGAAATAAAATCTCTAAGAGGCAAAGAAATTCAGAAAATAGAGGTGTTTTCAGTTAGTAACAGAATCCTGAGTTTCTTGAGCGTTGGGGCTTTGTAGTTACCTAAAAGGAAATTCCACTCTAAGCTGTAAAACCAAAGTAGTTATACTAAAATAGACATTGTGTTCACACAACTTTACCCCCCACTCCCAAAATACAGAGATGGAGGAAATAAAGAACAAGGGAAAAACAAGGTGTCTAGCATCAAATATCCCAAATAAATAAATAAAACTCAGATAAGAATGGGTTAAGAAACAATTTGTATCTGTCACTCTAACTAGGTTATTACATCAGCTTTCTAGGTTGGTGGTAACAGGAAACAAATGTATCAAAGTCAATTCTACACTGCCAATTCTTCCTGATGAAAGACTCTGGGAGTTGATCACTTAACCCTTTTGTGTTACTACTTAAAGCAAATTATCTCTGAAATTGAAATGAGATTTGTGCATTTTGGCAGATCATTTCAGCCAATGTTTCAACCTACCAGTGAACTCTTCCTGTCCTCCCCCTTCCCTTTAACAAAACACTGCCCGGCTACCCCCGACCCAGCCATTACAGATGTCTTTATTCACAAGTGAACAAAAAAGTCATTGAACTGAACCTAGGATTTCAGGAGGGAGTTAGTTACACAAAGTCCATTCCTTTTCTCATGGAGCTTGAAAATCTTGCAAGACAAGCAAATGCTGAACAAATAACTACAAACTAATTTTTAAAAAATGATTATGATACAAACCAAAATTGCAAGATGCAATAAATGTATATTATGGAGTAAGAATGGCTAGCTAATTAGAGTGTAACAAGAAAGATTCTCAACACATAGTGACATTCAGAGGAATAACAAAGTAAAAGTTTACCAGGCAAATAAATACACACACACATATACATACACACACACATATATTCATATATGTATATGAATAGTTCAAGCAGAAGAAACAGAACCTGTTAAAGTGATGAACAGGAAGAAGCAAATCAATCCTAGGGACTAAGAGAAAGTGAGTCTCACAAAAGATCCAAGAGGTAGTAGAAGCCTTATCATTTGAGGTCTCAGATCACAGAGTATGTTCAACTGTATTCTGGGAGCAAATGAATGGTATAGTAAGATTTTTTAAGCAGGAGAGTGGCATCAACTCATTAGTTATGATAAAAACACAGGGGTAATTAAAAATGTTAAGAGAGCCCCCAACCAGGAAATTACTGTGATATCCAGGTGAGAGAATTTGGTGACCAGTGGGCAGTGAGACCCATTTAACAAATATTTAAACACCTATGATTTACCAGGAATTATATTAAGTGCTGGGGATAAAATACTAACAAACAAGAACTGTGGCTCATTAAGCTTGGAATTTGATGGGGAAGGCCAATGTTAATGAGAACAAATAATCATGTAAAGTGTGAGGTAGAAGATTATAACAATGACAACAGATTTGGACGGAAGAATCTGGAAGACTTCTCCATGGTATAAACATTTAATCTGTGCTCCAAAGAATAAATTAGGACTTGGACAGGCAAACTTGCCTGGGATGAGGGGTAAAAGATGTGAAGAAGAGAAAATACTGGGGACTGTGGTGTATTTTAGGAAGAAGATATGACATGTATACAGGATATGTAGCTGGAGCTCAGACAGTAAACAAGGGGAAGAATGCACTGAAGTTCACACTGACTATAAGGAGGTAGGGCCAGATCATACAGAATCTGTAATATATGTTAAATTTATGAAACAATATAAGCTGTCCTGATCTTGGCCCATGTTCTTTCATTTATCTTGCATTCTTTAAATACAAATTTCATATACAAACTAAAGGATAATGAACTCTCACATAACCATCAACCAATTTCAACTATCAACTCTTGACCAATTCAATCTCATATATAACATCTATCTCCCATCCCCATGGCTTAATTTCGAAGCCAATTCCTATCATCAGATCATTACATCTGTATATATTTACATACAAATCTCTGAAAAGTTCACTTAAAATGTCTACATACTTTAATAATTTAAGATCCCTTGCAATTTGTGGAAAACAGATCTGTCCTTTAGAATTCCTCACGTTGTGGTTTTTGCCAAATGAATCCTTGACACAAAGTCTACATATCTAAACTCTATAAAATTATTTAAGCTACCTCAAACTCTTCAATGATGTGTCAACTTTTTATTAAATATGGTTTTAACATACATAATATATAACCTACCAAGCACAATAAAAGAAATGTAATAATCGTCCAACAGAGAACCTCAGCGATACTCAGACCAATCTGCATTACCCTATTACTAGTCTCTAACCTGAAAATATCCAGAAGCAATTTTGTCCCTAAAACTCACCTTCCTCAATTAAAAGTCTCTCCTGATGAACGTACATCACAACACAAGTCATTACTTTGTATTCTTCGAGCTTAGTGTGATCCTCTTATTTTGTTATTTGCATGTTGTATAATTCTGAGTCATATCACATATGACTGGTCTTTAACCAAATTATCTGTGCCTTCTTATGGGCACTACCTACAATGTATTTTAACTGTAAATTAATTTTCAATGATATCTTAACGATGTAATTCCCAGGATATATGAAAAATGTAAGACATACGAGAGGGGAATAAAAAAAAACCCAGATTTATTAAAAATTGTGTATTTATTCTTACATGTTTAAACTTCAATCACCTTCAAAGTATTCTCCATTTGATGAAATATTCCTATTAAGACTTTTTTTTTCCACTGCTCAAAACAGTTTTTGAACTCCTGGATTCTGATGTGTTTTAGTGCTTCTGCCATTTGTTTCATCTCTTCCACATTGGCAAAACGTTTCCCTCTGATGATTTTTTTCATGGGGGAAACAAAAAAAAGTTGCTTAGCGAGATCGGGTGAGGCACAAGGTCATGCCATTTTTGGTCAAAAACTGAACACTCAGCATGGTGCAGGCAAGTGTGCTCGTAAATCACCAATCATAAAGTGGGCAAACGCATTGAAAGAGTCTTCATAAAAGAATTCACTAAAACTGAATGTAGCCCCTCACAAGAATGCCAGCTGGTTCACTGATATAGATGGGTTCCTAGAACATTCACCCAGCAGGGAAAGCCTGCACTATATATATATATAGTACAAGGGGCCCGCCCTCCGAAGATAAGATAATTACATTTTGGGGGATCCCCCCATATATTTGGCTACTTAAGTTGCAAACTGTTAAGAAAACATCTAACTGAAGCCTAAAAGACCCAGAAGGCCTTAGATGTATTAAAAGTGTTCAGATGGAGAAAAGTACATCACGGCAAAAAAGATGGAAGTGGCTTATAGTTCTTCTTGGCTGGCTATAGGACTGGACATACAATCTGAGCATGAAGATATAGAACAAAAACTGGCCTACTTACTGTGTCTTTTTGAGAGAACAGGACTCTGTTTGTTTCAAGAATAAAGCAAAATGACAAAGTTAATACTGACAGGCTCTCAGTTACTCAAAGAACTGCTACTCTAGAGGGGCTCTTCCACAGTGAATCAACCAGTTTTCTGCCTCCTCTTCTGCCTAGAGGGTTCATCTTTTTAGAGTACATTCCATTTAAAAACTTTTAAAAAAAAGTCACACAGATTAGAATATTCAAATTGTGTATATAAGACTAATTCCTCCTTTTAAAAATCTCAAATAGCTAAGTAATCCCACTCAAAAGCTGTGAATTAAAGAGTAGGTATTATTTTTCCATAAAATACATTTTTAATTTTCACCAATAACTTTATTGATTTGGATATTTTTAGTAGGTTGGCAATCTCCCACGATAATGTTGATTGTTCTCAATTAATGTCTCCCTTTGATTGCTATCAACTACAACTGGTCTACTGCACCATGGAGAATTGTCCAGTGAGAAATCACCGGCACAAAACTGCACAAACCACTTTTGACATTTCATTCAGTCACAGAACCTTTGCATTTTAGTTGTTTTTTACCTTTCTTGAAGTAATAAAGCATAATATGCCAAAAATGTTGCACATTTTCTTCCAACTTCAATATTAAAAATAGTAGCTACCTCAAAATTCACTAATTTGGTTAAGTTTTTTAAAAATGTACGCTTATATGACAGCTGTCATAACACAATCTAAAAAAATTGTTTCGAATGAAGTTAAAGACAACTAAGCGCTAGTAGAGCTACCTTACAGAAAAAAACGAATGAGCTTTCTGGCCAACCCAATATTTGATCCAGTTTTACTCACTTAAGCCAGAGACTGACAAGGATCACATCTTACAGCTACAAGCTTCTCAGAAACGTCACAACTCAGACTGAGAGGAAACAGTCCTTGTCTCTTCACCATTCTCCAACTCCCCAGCCCTGGGCTCCTTAAATGAGTGGAAGAGTAGGAAAGTACAATGTACCCTTACTGACAGGGGGGAGGGGGGATTGAGGATGCCACCTTATTTTATTCCATGAAATCTTGTTTCTGGCTATCTCCAGAACAATCAAGAAGTCTTTGTATTTAATCCAGTAGATTAGTTGTATATTAATAGAATTTCTGTAAAGAAACATTTAAAAACAAACTTTAAAAATAAAATACAGTGCTCACTGCAGTACATATACTAAAATTGGAACGATACAGAGAAGATCAGCATGGCTCCTATGCAAGGATGATACGCAATTTCATAAAGCATTCCATATTTTTTTTAAATAATGAAAATAAAATATAGCTTGTTGTAAAGAGTATGGTGTTTAGAGTCAGTGAACACTAAATTCCAAACTGTGGCCCTGCCACTTAATTACTACTATCACTTAGCCAGGTATTGAAAGATCGAAGAACAAAATTTCTTATCAACACTCAACCTTCAGGAGTAATGTTCCAATTTTAGTATGTGTAAGAAATATCAGAGAGTTGAAATGAGTCCTGGGGATCTGCATGAATAAGAAGCCTCTCACACAGTTCTTATGCAAGAAGACCATACTTTCAGAAATATTACTTAGAGCTACTGAGGTTTAGAAACAAAGGATATAGCTTCAAGAAAATGAAGTCTCATTAAAATCAACTTATTAGTTCATAACAATAAATGTAAGAACTTCTGGTCCAGGCAAGATGGTGTAGACTCTTTCCTCCTAGCCCATACCAGCGAAACACAACTATAAATCCTAGAAATACTGCAAGAGGCAACCAAATAAAAACTCTGAAAGGTAGAAAGAGGAAGGTGAACTGGTTGGGGACCTCTGGATTAGAACAACATAGTGACAGAGCATCTTTAAAAAACCCCATTCAATAGAAAGTAACCGAGGCCTGGTGTTTCCTGACTTTCAACCTAACAGAAAGCAGCCCAGGGAGGCTCATCACTTCTCTGGATGGAATGGAACAACAGTACCGCCCACAATACCAAGCCCTGAAGCAACAGCAAAGGAGATGGATCAACGAAGGGGTCAACTAACAATTAAGAAATAAGAAACCAAGGGTAACATTCTAACCCCATTTCCCTCTTTCCTTTTCACAAATACTCATTTTATCTATTCTCTTTCCTCCCATTATCTCTAAAATCCAAGTTATATCTCCTATTTTCCTCTTGGCTCATTCCACTTAGTCACTGCTTTCACTGACATACCAGGCTAGCTATTGACCACAGTCCTTTATTTGGTATTCCCGAGGCAGACACCCTCACTTTCTTCAGGTCTTTTCCTCAAATCACCTCAATGAGACCTTCCCTTGATTACCCTATCTTAAAAATGCAAGCCTTCATCCTTCCCTAAACTCTCTCATTTTTCTTTCCCTCCCTTTCCACACCTCCTTCTGGATTTATGATTAGAAGTTACATGTAAAATACTTTATCTTACTTATCGTCTGTTTCTTCCACCTTAAAAAAAAAAAAAAACAAACCTTAAGAAATAATTTTTAATGACCTAGTCAGTCCAGAGATCAAACTAGGTTACAGTATAACCTAGCTTTCTTCGGGAAAGCACAAAGAAAGACATTTTCATTGACCTAACAACTGGGCAACACCAGTAAGCAGTGATATGCAGCGTTACAATGTTAAGTACAATGCCTAGCATTATAATAACTGCTCAGTAAAGAGTAGCTACCACTGCCCTCACTAACTTCTGACTACCATACCTGGCTGAACTAACTCAGCCACAACAAGATACTCCATGCTCTTCCGTCTAATGACAAACATTTGCTTTGTCATTATATATATGTATTCCTTAAACACACTTGAGAAACAGGAATCTGAGATCAATTATCTTTTATTCTGAATTGAGTTAAAACATGCCAGCAAGGTATATACAGATAGGCCATACTGGAATTTTTAGTAGGCAGAGAGGGCAGTGATGCTGCTGACATACTACAATACATAGGAAAGTCCCCACAACAAAACATCAATTGAACCAAGGATGAGAAACCCTGTCTTATGAGTCATTGATTAGTATAAAATCTTACATTTCTCAAGTCACCTCGTCCTTTTGGTACCCCATGGCTCCAGCATTTTTGCAGGCTTTTTGGCTAAGAAGCCACCAAAGTCTTAAGGTTCTTTCATAATGAGGTGAATGGCAACACAGAAGTTCAGGCTGTGACCCAACATTTGGGGGGAGGGGGAAGAAAGAGAATACAACAGAAAATGTCAGGGTATGAAATATGTATTAAAGGTGACTTTTTAGTTGGCATATGCAAGCCAGTGGTTCTTCAGATTCACCTGCAAGTACAAGGAGTCACACAAACTGTCTCTCTTACTGTAAATGATGCTTAAAACAAGACCTGAAAGCCATTGTTCAGTTCTCTCATCTACAAAATTAGTGAGTTGGACTAAAAAACTACAAGGCTCTTTAGTTACAAGATGTGATGAACTGCCCTGGCTTGGGTAGTTCAGTTGGTTAGAGCATAGTCCCAATAGCCCAAGGTTGTGGGCTCAATCCTAGCCAGGGCACATACAAGAATCAAACAATGAATGCACAAATAAATGCAACAACAAATCGATGTCTGTCTCTCAAATCAATAAATAAAAATATGATAAACCTATAGCCATCAGCATGAAGTATACTGTTTGTACAGCTATAATTTTTACTGAGGTAGGAAGACTAGACAGATACCTACATGATCAAATTCACTCCAAAAGCTTCAATAAAATTCTTTCCCTTAGTTACTAGACTCATATAGACTAGGATATTGACATGCCAAGTCTAAATAAATCTAAATCACCCTCCTAAAACATGCCAAAAACTTTTAGAACCAAAAGAAACATTAGGGATTTTCTCTAAGCATCTCAATTTTTAAGTAATCAAAATGGGACCAAAATGGGACCCAAAGAGTAAATCACTTTCTTAGAGTTTAACTAAGTCAATTCACAGTCAGGCTTTTAAAGCAAACATTAGTAAAAGTTCTCAGCAGAGTATGGCACGCAGACATCAGCTAAAAGTTAACATTCAAATTTTAAAAATTACTATGGCCTTTTAAAATAATTGGGACAGGTAACTGTGACTCAAATGTCTTTTTAAAATTTAACTATTTTACTGACTCAGATATAAGACTGGTTGATCTGTACTATCATGTTTGACATTTGTCTAATATATAAAACTAAGCCTAATGCTTTATTCTTAGAAACAAGCAGTAAACATATAAATAATGGAAAACATACACAGATCAGCCAATGGCAACATCTACACTAAACTAATTAGGAGTTCCACCATTAAAGGAAATCAAGGCCCCAATCTATTCCATAGTTATATGGCTTTTAAGTTTCTTCACCTGCAGAATTGGTCACTAGGATTCTTCCAGCTCTAAAATTCTACCTATCTTTGTTCCTAAGTGCAACATTATAAACAGGAGACTGTACATTTTACTCACAGTTTAAGGCACATTCCTGCGAACAAGGTGCCTACTAATTAATAATGAACTAAAACAACTGGTGTGTCAAAGTATACGTAGGCTCTGTCTCTCCAGTTAGCTTTATGAAGTTACTTATCTTTAAGCCAAGAAGTTCCTGAACTACAAACTATGTACTTACCAATTTGTTTATGACTAAGAGCCCTGAACTCAGAATTAGCTTAGAAACAAACCCTAAGCAACTCAACATTTAAGACTAGACCATCTACCCCAGACCATCTACCCCAATCAGACTGGTTAAGTATTGAAACAATCTTACTCTTTCTTAAATATTCTAAAGAGGGAAGAAGGCTACATATTTCCTAACTTGCTGAACTAGGCCTAGAAAAATTTTACTGCAATGTTCTTAAGCAGACTACTATCAAGTTCCCCTCTATGAATTCTACACAGAACTCATAGTTTTGATATAGTTTATAATTTTCCCCAGACAGTTTAGTTATGACCACATGTTAACATTACAACCTTGTAAGCAAGGGAAAAAGTCTCTAATACACTAATCAATGGTTAATTCTTGATTGAAGTATTTTTAAAGGAAAAGGAAATGGCAAATCATTTTTAAATTAGGTAACGAAAGCAGTGCCTGATTAAGTCATTACTCTTGACTGACAGTCAACTGAGTGAATAAGTAACTAACTTCCAAAAAATAAGTCTTAATCTGCATCATTAGACAATTATTTCAGCATTTAACAGTAATGTTAATTTCTTCACAGGTCATAAATTACATCACAAAGAAAGATTCTGACCAGATAAAATTTAGAACAATTTTTATTTAACAGTCTCTCCTTTTGATTTAGACACCCTCAAAAGACTTGTCCAGGCAAAGGTCTTTCACTGCAATTCCATGCTGAAGATCACAATTTTTCTTACAATGCTTAGCTATTTTTATAAGGCAAGCAGAATTATTTTAATGAACAAAAGATTACAATAGATTTTTCATTCTCCCCTACTGCAGAAGAGGAAATAGTATAAAGCTACAGAGAACAGCAACAGTTTTATATTACACCCTCCCCTTCAACTGCCACCAGTTATACAGCTCTGAAAGCTAAACAGAAACCCTAGGCGGAAAATACACATTCTAGAGATAAAGATAATTTTAAAGGTTTATTACATGATGGCATATACAGCTTTTCAGATAGCTCTATGTGATTTCAAATTAAAGACAAAAACTTCACTATGACATTATGAAAAAGAAAGTTTGTTTGTAGGACACTTCCACTCCCCTCCCAAAAAGTGAGTTTAAACAATCCAAGCAGCTCTAGGGAAGCCAACAGGTAACAACCTTTGGGGAAGGGCAGAAATATTAAGACAATTACAAAACATGTACACACAGTTTTTAATTTTTCCCCAGAGACTGCTAGGATCATCACAGAAGGTGATAAATGCTTAAGCTGCTCACAGACACCAGGCAAATACCACAGAACTGCAACTGTGTGCGCTAACCCCCAGGGTAGTAAACCAAGGTGATGGAGCAGACAGGGAGTCTTCAGGATTGAAAAATACGATAGAAAGTTTGGTTCACTCCCCATTTCTGATCAATTTTAGAACTCACATTACTAATTATAGAATCATAAAAGAAAAGAAAGAACCCCAGGAACCAAGTCTCTTACAGATAAGGCAAATTACCTGCCAAGTTTTACAGCAGAGTGAGAACTAGACCCAACTTCCAACCGAGAAGACTTTCTACTACACAAAAATTAAATATTTAGTAATTAAGATTTTGTTAGAAATAGCCAGGTTACAAATATTCATCAAAGGAAACACTGAAAAGTTGAACAACCTATTTAAACTATTAGGATCTTTTCTCATAAGACGCAAAACATAATCTTCATTAATAGCCCTCCAACAAATTCCCTAATAGAACTCAAGTTTTTTTCTAACAGCAAGTAAAAGTTCCATCATTTTTTCTCTTTCACAGATTGGTACTAGGGAATTATTTTATACAAAGAACAAAAATAAGCCTATAGAGCCTAAGAGTGCTTGAAAATATTTTTTTAGTGGTAAAATAATCTCAGTGACCAACTGTAATGCTGTAATGTTTCAAATTTTTTAAAGCATAAACTGTTGCATCCAGCTTTGGAAAAAAATTGTGTTACAGTGGTTTTAAAAGATGGCTACAAGCCCTGACCAGAGTGGTTCCATTGGTTGGGCATTACAAGGTGAGGGGGTCATCGGTTTGGTCCCCGGTATGGGTACATGTGAGGGGCAACACATTGATGTTTCTCTCCCTCTCTCTAAAAATAAATAAAATCTTTCCAAAAATAATAAGAAGCCATGGCTGCAAATTCTTTGACACTCCTCCCATCAAGACGTGGTGTTCTCTGTCACTTCCCCTTGAATCTGAGAGGGCTTGTGACCACTTGAGTCAATAGAATACGGTGGAAGTGATACTAGGTAACTTCCCTGATCAGTTTATAAATGAACAGGCAGTTTCCATTCTTTTTTGCTAAACACAAAGTCTGACAGCCCTGAGGCTGTCATGCTGAAGAGGCCAAGTATAGGCACATTTTGCCAAAGGTATCCAGCTGAGCAAAGTCCTCTACGAATCCCCAACAACGTGCCACATGTGTAAGGGAAGAAGTCATCTTGGAAGTGACCCTCTAGTCCCAAACTGTTTTGCCGCCAGCCTTTGCATCCTCCCAAGCTGAGGCCCTAGTTATCACAGAATCTGTGAGAAAAATAAAATAAACCTTGTCTTATGCCATTCAGTTTAAGGTGGCTTGTTAAGCAACAATATATAGTAGAGATTGTCATTATATCAATACAATAAAGTTAAAATTTGCATACTTTACCACCCGGCAATTCTAATCGTGGATATAGACCCAAAAAACCCTTTAGCACACACATAATAGGAGGAATGTTCAAAAATGTTCAGAGATGTGGCTGGTGTGGCTCAGTTGGAGCATTGTTTTGTATACCAAAGGGTCGTGGGTTCAATTCCTGGTCAGGGCAAATTCCTAGGTTATGGGTTTCATCCCTAGTCAGGGCACAAAAGGCAACCCATCAATGTTTCTGCTCTCCCCCCCCCAAACTTGCCCTCCCCACCTTGTTTTGTTTCCCTCAGCACTTACCACTTAATATATATTTGTTTATTGCCTCTGCTCTTCCAATAGTGTAAGTTCCAAGAGAGTAGGAATTCTTATTTGTGTTATTAATGTAACCCCACAAACTTAGTCTTTTCATATGCAGGAAGCATTCAATAAATGTATGTTGAATGAATATTGGTGATGGTGGAGGGGAGTTTTCCATCCACAATGGTTCATAAACAGCAACCATGTGCATGCCTAGGAAGTCAGCCAAATATCTTTCCTGGGGGTTATTAGCTTATAGATTCAATCTAATTCCAATTAAAATCCCAGTGGGATTTCTTAAGGGAATTTGACAAAAACTAATAGATTTGACTACACAAATTTAAAACTTCTATAATTCAAAACGCATACAAATTAGAAGGCAAATAAAAAGCTAGGGCCCTGGCTGGTGTGGCTCAGTGGATGGAGTGTTGGTCTTTAAACCAACAGATTGCTGGTTCCATTCCCAGTCAAGGCACATGCCTGGGTTGCAGGCCAGGTTCCCAGTAGGGGGAAGTGCAAGAGGTAACCAATCAATGTATCTCTCACACATCAATGTTTCTCTGCTTCCTTCTCCCTCCCTTCCCTTCTCTCTAAAAATAATTTAAAAAAAAAATTTTTTTTAAGTTAGGTAAGAACAATTTGCATTTATAAATCATTTCAAAAAGACACAAATGATTGTATTTATTTATATAGATAATATAAATGGCCAATAAATACAAAGCAAGGATTAAAATGAACTACATTAATAAATCAAAGCAATAAAAAAATTTACAGGATGACTTTTTGCCTATAGAACTGAAGGAGTCTTAAAATTTTATCAAATATCTGCTAAGTTTCAGGAGAAGAAAATTGCTGACCAAACAGCAGTTACATTCTGGAGAATAACTTAACAGGATTTATCCCAAAAAACCTTAAAACTATCCTTATCCCATGACCAAAAAATTTTTTTCCATGTCTAGAAATTTAACCTGAGATAATAACCTGTGATATGAAGCAAGTTTTAATCACAACAATGTTTTTTAAACTCCTACAAAAGAGCTCACAAACTCAGGTCGCATTCCTAAAGTTGTTAATTGAATTTTCTTTGGACTCCAGAAAGGTATCAACATTTTTTCAATGTGTCACCGCACTTTAAAATCTATTACATACAAAGACAAGATCTGCCAATGCTGGGCAAGTCTCTCAGTAACTGTTAGCAGCTGCTCCCCTCAGATGTGAGGCACATGACCTGCAGTTCAAAACCATCCCCATCCTGAAAGAGCTTGTTTCATTTATATTATATGCCTGTTCTCCTGCAGGGCTTTCTAAACACTTATTTTTGGGTCTCACCCTCAGAGTTTCAGATTCAGTAGGTCTGAGGTAGGGTTTTAGAATTTACATTTCTAACAAGTTTTTAGGAGATGCTAATGATGCTGGTCCAGAGGCCACACTGAGAACCTTAGACCAGCGATTTTCAACTGGTATGACCCTAAAATTTTTAAAACATACCAATACCTGACTATTTAGTCAGGGGCACTGACCTCTTTTCCCTCACACTGTCAAATAAAAAAGTGACAACAACTAATACAGCAATAACTATCTGATGTGAATCAAAATTATGCCTACTTCTTTTCAGATAGGCCAAAAATATATTTCTTGGTATGCCACAGAATTTTAGTACTTAGTTTATGTGTGCCATGAGGTGAAAAAGGTCGAAAATTGCTGCCTTAGACTGATGAAGCTTCCCTACAATTATGGGGTATACTTGATCACTATTGGGAATTCCATTAACAAGGTAGGCGAAAGGGGGTTAGAAAAGAGGAACGATAAACAACCAAGAGTCACTGCAGATGACATAGTGCTGCCTCCACTAATTATCAGAGGTGGAAAAAACCATTGCCCCACACTAAATTTAGTAATTAATTCCAGATTAAATTTAGTCCTATTTTTTATTCCACATTTTTCCTCGTGGGTTTTATCTACTAATTACCTCTTCTACATGTCATGTATATAAAATAGGGGTTACAAATAAAGATTGTTGTAAGATGCCATATACCTGCAGTATTTTCTGGCCAACAAACGTGTACTGCCAGCCCTATTATTTTTCTACTGATATTTGATTTCCTTCTCCAGCTAGAAACTACATACAGAAAGTAACATTTGTTGAATGCTTCCTTTGTTCTGGACACTGCTGCACAGTTTACTTCAGTTCCATCATTTAATCATAATGATCCAATGAGGTAGTGCCTACTATCCCCATACTGCAGATGGAGAAATCGGAAGCACCAAGGGGTTAGGTCATTTACCCAGAGAAGAACAAAAAGTCTGTATTTTAACCCAGGCAATCTGGCTCTATTGTCTTCAATTCTAACCACTATCCTGCCTTCATCACGTCAAATTTAACGAAATCCCAATTTCAACTTTCATCCAAACCAGCTCTTTCTTTGAACTTGCTGACTGTTAATATTCTCACCTTTCTTACAGTCAGGCTCTCAGGCTCAAAATCATAAAGTTCCTGCAATAATTCTAAGTCCTACCACAGTTCATACCTGTTCTTTTTATTCCTACTGACCTAAAATCTGTTTAATCATCCTTCCCTTGGTCTTTAAAATAACTGTCTTTCTCCATCAGTAATTGAGTGGATAGATAAAACAACTATGGGACATTTGCACAATGTAATGCTACTTGGCTGAAGAAAAAAAAAGAAAGAAAATTTTACCCTTTGCGACAGTATGAATGGACCTGGAGAACATTATGTGATGTGAAATAAACCAGTCAGAGAAAGACAAATACCATATGATCTCACTCATATATAGAATCTAATGAACAAATTGAACTAACAAGCAGAACAGAGACAGACTCATAGATGGAGAGCAGATGACAGCTAGTGAAGAGGGGGTGCTTAGAGGGTAGAGGGACTGAGCAAAAAGGAAAAAGGACTCATGGGCACGGATAACAGTATGCTAACTGCTGGGGGGAGGAGGTTCAAGAGACTAAATGGTAATGGGAAAAATACAATAAAGATTAAATTAAAAATAAAATAAAATAACTGTCTTTCTGCTGGTAGTCTTTCCCCATCTAAGACTGCTGTGTTCCTTCTTCACTGCCTGTAGGTCAAAGGCCAACTTAGTTATCAGAGAGAACTCAATTCAAGGTCTTTACCCACCTTTTTGACCCATTCTCACTTTCTACATATAGAGAACTCTGTTTAAAACACACCGACACACATGCAGAACTTTCCTTATTTCTGAGGGAGGAGAGGAAGGGATGGAAGGGGAAAATCAAGGAGAAACAATGTTCATCCTAAAAATAGTATCATTTCTAAGTGTAAGGCTACAAGCTCTGAAACCCCAACATTCAAAAAACATCAGATGTCTCATGGAACCATTAAGTTTAAAAAGAATCTCAAAGTATACCTTGAACTTAAACAATGTTATGTGCCAATTATATTTCAATAAAGCTGGGGGAGGGGGAGAGGAATACTTAGTTGAGGCTTAACAATATCAGAACACCAAAACTAGTTTCACTCTAGGGCCGGGGCAAGCTACTGCTGTCCCAACAAAACAGTTTTAGATACTCTCTACACACCTCCTGTGAGAAATTAAAGAACTCCAAGGTGTTTAGTAGCAGAATCTTTTAGCCTGAATGAAAGCAGCACAATTTTCTAAAGTATGTTTAGATAAGTCACTCAGTCCCACAGAACATAATAGTCTACCCACTATGATTTTGAGGAATTGCATCTGACTAGTCAGATAGATACCAATAGTTAACTTTAAAGGTAATTTAACAGGTGTATATCTTACACAGATAAAATGTGAAAGTAGGAAGAAAGAGCAGTGGTGAAACTAAACAACTAGATTTGAATCTTTGCTCTGATGCTTACCTGAGACCCTGGGCAAAAACCCCTACCTTCCCCAGCCTCAGTTTTTTCTTCTACAAGAAACTACCCAACCTCAAAGAGTTGTTTGGTGACAATGAGATCATGTGTTTAATGACCCCAGCACAAGAATACAGGCAACTAACTGTAAGAACATTAACACCCTCCTTTTTTTTTTTTTTAAAAGATTTTATTTAATTTTAGACAGAGGGGAAGGGAGGGAGAGAGAGAGAGAAACATCAATGTGTGGTTGTCTCTTGTGCACCCCCTACTGGGGACCTGGCCCGAGACCCAGGCCTAGAGTGGGGGGAATCAAACCGGCGACCCTTTGGTTCACAGGCCAGCACTCTACCCACTGAGTCACACCAGCCAGGGCAGAAATTTTTTAATCCATTCTAACATTAGGATATTATGAGAAATTACATATAATCAAGAAAAGACACTTTCTAGGTATAAAATGACTATTAAAATGACTCTCTGGTTTGCAGGCCAGTGCTCAATCCACTAAACCACAGCCAGGGCCCACCCTTCTCTTTCTTACACTATCATCTAATGTGTAAGTGTAAACTGGGTAATGGGATTACCAGTTATTTATGGTTTTGCTTTCTGTGTTTTAAAAATGTCCTAATAAATTATTCTATAATAAAATATTTTGTAAGTAAAGATTTCTTTTTTAAAAAATTGTATTAGGAAAAGACAAAGCCAAAATTATCTGTTTTAACATTTTTCTTGCCTCCACAACATGCAGACACATAATTAACTCTCTTAAGTTCTATCTCTCATCACAAAAAGCAACTTTCAATTAGAGACAAGCTATATATCCTCAATACTGCCACTGTTTTCTTCTCCCAACACACTGTCCCCAAAGCTGAAAATCACTTATCTAAAAGCAACACATTTTATATAAAAAAAAAACCTTGAATTCTTGGAGCAGTGCTATTTCTCAATTGTAGAAGGAAGCACAGACATTCCAGTATAACAGCGTAACAGTGTATGACTTTGTATGAGATAGACAAAATAAAAACACATTATTAGTCCCTGCCCTTAAGATATAGCTTTCAAAACAGATGGTATTCAATGCACCCTTAATTCAATCTCCACACAGAAAAGAATAAAGACGGAAAGTTAAGAACCTCCTAGCTATAATTCCTTGAAGGGATCATAAAGACCAAGCCCAGCAGAGATCCTAGGAATGTGTAATGACCCTGCCAAAGCAAAAAGCAGCAGATAAGCAACTGAACAAAAGAACAAAAAAAAAAAAAGATCAGTGAAATATTTTTATGCCAGTTGCCGCATATGGTTCTGCTATTTCTTATACATATCATTTACTGTTAAAACCCACTTACTGAGCTGCAATATATTGGCCATGTCCAAAACAAAAAATTATGGCAAGAATGCTATGAAAAGAGACAATACTTTTACTGTGCTTAAGGAAAGAATTTGGAAATAACTGAGCAACTAAACAGAATGGAAAGAGGCCTACTCTGAACATATAATTTGCATGAAAATGTTGGAAACAAGTCTGAATCTGGGGTTGGGAGGAGGAAACAATGTGATATGCTAATAAAAAAGAAAGAAAAAGACAGGCCTTGACCAGATCAGTGTGGCTCAAGTTGGTTGGGCATCATCCCTGAAAACGAAAGGTTGTTGGTTCAATTCCTGGTCAGAGCACATGATTGGGTTGTGGTTTCAGTCCCCAGTGGGAGTGCATACAAGAGGCAACCGACTGATGTTTCTCTCCCTGTCTTTCTCCCTCCCTTTTCCCTCTCTCTCTAAAAATAAAATCTAAAAAAAAATAAATTTTTTTGACATGGAACCAAAGACCAAATCTGAGAAAACATAACATACATTGGCAATATTGGTTTTTAAAAACTAATGGACTATCTAGAGTAGTTTTAGGTATACAGAAAAACTGAGCAGAAAGTACAGTTCCCACACAAACCTCCTCCACCAGTTTCCACTAGAATTAACATTTGTTATAATTGATGAGCCAATTGTTTTGGGTTTTGACAAATGTATAACAACATGTATCTAACCATCACCACTATTATATTTTCAATATGCGACACCAAATTCAAAGGAAGTGATGTTCTAGCATCTTTTAATACAAACTGAACTATCTCTCTCCTGTTCTTCACCTACTTTTCCCACACTCTCCCATCTAAAAAAAAACCTTCCTTCTATTGGCTGAGACCAAAAAATTCTTTCACAACCTACACATCTAGCCCATCAGCAAATCCTACCTACTCTGCTCTCAAAATACATCCAGAATCACACATTACTTCTCACAAACTCTACCACCGCCAGCCTGACCCAAGCTACAATCCTGCCTCTCTAGGGTATTACAACAGCCCCCAGTTTATCTTGTTTTCCTGCTTTTGTCCATAGCGATGTTTCATTCAGACTAGGTCAGATCATGTCACTCCTCTGCTCAAAGGTGACACAAACTTTTCACCTCAGAATAAAAGCTACAATCCTTATAAATAACCTACTAGCTTCTATATGACCTATTATCTCCACCTACTCCAGCCTTCCTTTACCCCTCTGACTTTACCTCCCACAGTATTTCCCTGCCCCTGTTGAAGTTACACTGGCCTCTTCTCTGTTTCTGTCCATGGGGTTTTTGCACCTGCTGTCACTGCCCCCTCCCCCTGTACAGCCCCCCAAATGTCTTCCCCACAGATTACCGTACCTGACTACCCTATTTAATCTTGCATCCCCTTTCCTATACATTCCTTATTCCTCATCTGCTTTATTTTTTTCCCCACAGCATGTATTGCCATTTAACACAATATATATTCTACTTATTTACTGTCCCAGTCTTCAACTAGAAAATAAGGACAGGAATCTTGATTGACTCTGTTCTCTGCAGCAACTACAATGTACCTGACTTTCAACAATAGGTAATGGGTGCTGAAGGTGATCTAACTGAATATACTGGTAGGGAATTAAAACCAGAATATAGCTGCAAGCACCTACAGTCTTAACAAAGCCCCAATTCTCAACAATTCAGTGACTCATTCTGGAAACACAATAGTTCCTTTATACTCTTAAAGACTTCAGGTTCCTCTATTAGAAAAAATGTCCTGGTCTGAGAGGTTGGGCTTCTGCCCTCACGGGACTTCCCCTCTATTTTCTAGTCCCATACCACACCCACTAAGCATACCAGACAGGAAGAGTTTCACGAGTAAGGGACACAAACATATTTAGGCTGCTATCATAAAGACAAAGATGAAATTAGCTGTGGATGCTTAAAGATAAACAAGTATTCTTGTAAAATATTTAACATTTTTTTAAATGGGGGATTGTCTATCAACTACAAGGATGATTAGAAATAGTGAATTAATCCATCCTGATCAAGCAATGTATACTCATTAAGAATCAAGGTTTAATGTGAGTAAAAGTAATTATTTAGATTATCTAGAGTTCCAGATCCCAAATACATCTGCCTATATAGAGGTACCCAAGGAGGTGGGGAGGGTTAAGAGTGGAAAAAGCAGAGCCAAACAATACCACACATATCTGATTACTCTCTTTATTCTCTGTAAGATAGCTACATTCAGTGGAAACCTCTTATAAAATGAGCAGAATAAGGAAACCCTGCTCATTAATAAAATCAACTCTTACATAAGCATGCCCTGACTAGGAACAGATGAGTTAAAGAATAATGCAATAGAACCAACAATTTCAACCTGTCAGACCAATTTGTGTGGTTGTGTTCAGCGATATCGGGTTTTGCCATCACTAATGTCCATTTAATTTCAGTTTCCAGGCTTTAAAATCTAAAAGGACAGAAAGAGATGAGTATGCTACATGACAGTATTAGTAAAAATAGCTGCCACTTTTGGAAACCCAAAGGGACTGAAACTTGACATATATAGTTTTCTAATCTTAATAACAACCCAATAAAGTAAATATTATATTCCAAGGCTATTCATATTCAGTCTGAGCAATATGGGCAAAGTCACACAGCTAATCAATGCCAGTAGGAATTCAAACTCAGGTCTGACTTAAGACCTGAGGGATATTCTAAGATATCCCTCAGTAAAGCTGTTTTTAAAAAGAAATCTGCATTCTTTCCACTAGACCACACTGCTTTTCTTTTTCTTCTTCTTTCAACTCACTGAGTTGAGAGAGATTGATTTGTTGTTCCACCTACTTATACATTCATTGTCTTTCTTGTATGTGCCCCGACCATGGATTAAACCCTCAATGAACAACGAATGGCCCATCTGAACAACGCTCTCATCAACTGAGCTACCCAGCCAGGGCTACACCACACTGCTTTTCTTAATCAAAACTGAAATTTTTATGATTGAAATGCTGGGTTCTGGACAAAATTAAGGAATCCAATCAGCAGAAAAATTTGGCTAAATAAATTAAAGAAAAAGGAGTTTAAGAACTGCAATAACTTTTCTTCAACTTCACATTAAATGTTTTAGGCCTCAGTTTTCCACAGTCCTTTTCTCCAAGACATTTGAGTGCCCTAAAAACAAACTACATAAATAGCCTGGATATTTATCTCCTTTGGCAACTGGTAAGAAGTAATGTGAAAATGTTTCTGGCTATATTACTCAACAAAAATTGCCCATATGGAAGCTTTGCTTCAAAATTGGTTATGGTCATCACCCAACCTCTAAGCAATATATCCAACTGAACTATCATGCTAATAAAGGAGAAGAGAGGAAAGCCCCAGGAGGTAATTCAAAAGGTAACATATAACTGTCTCTAACAGACTCACAGACTGGGTCTACTCACAAGTTTGGTGACATAC
>VMDR010014807.1:0-23052 GCA_007922815.1 Macrotus californicus | reverse complement strand
CAAATAATCAAAATTCTTCAGAAAAGAGAGACAATTCAATGTTCCCACATATAACATCATCAAAATAATTTATGTCCTATATACACAAAATTAACAAGTAGGTAAAAAATAAATGATAAAATACCAACAGCTACATTAAAATCTATGATCTATCTAGGAAATAATCTAGCAAAAACAGAACAAGAACTTAATAAAATTTAAGACTCTGAAAGATATACAAGGAAAGCTGAATATCATATTCATGTATGGAATGACTTAACACCCTAAAAATGACAATTTCCCTGAATTAATTTATAAATGTAATGAAACTTTAATTAAATCTCAAAAGGATTATTTGGGAAACTGATTTTCAAGTGTTTATGGAGGAAAAAATACACAGAAGAAGCTAAGAATTTTGACAAAAAGCACAGAAGGAGGGAACCCCACCAGCCATCTGACAAAACTACCGTGGCACCAGCAGTGCAGAACTGATCAGAGATGGAAGCCAATGGAACTGATTATGCCTCCAGAAACATGTCCTTGGTATGATAGAGGTGGCATCATAAATTAGCAAGAAAATAATGGGTTATTAAATAATGATTTGGAGAAAACTGATACATTCTATGGAAAGAAATAAAGATGGATTCTACTTCCCATCAGGAGTTCATGATCCATACTCTGTACCATGTATTTCCAGTTCTTCATCTACTGGACACATGGAGGGGTGACAATTTCTAGCCTACTTGCAGTAGGTTGGGGGCCACATGACTAGCTCTGGGCAGTGCATCGTGAGTGGTGACCCGTGGCTCTTCTGCGCTGGAACATTTAATTTCTTGTGCAAAACCCTTCAAACATCTTTTTCCATTCAATATAGCAACTAACAGAGTTCAAGATCATGGCTGCCCTGGAAGCCTGGCCATCGGAGTCACTGCCATGAGCACAGGCCCTCTGTCCAGCAGTAATGGACATGAAGCAGGAGCAAGAAGTAAACTTTTGTTGCTTTCAGAGATATTAAAGGACTCGGGGATTATAATCACAGGATAATTTAGCCTATCCTGTCTGATACAAACCATGTACAAAATTAAGCTCTGAGTAAATTTACGATCTCGATATGAAAGGCAAAACTACAAAAACAATAGAATATTCTGCAACCTTAAGGTGAGGAAGAATATCACAAACAACATCAAAAGTCATGAACATAAGGGGTAAAGTGGACAGGTTTGACTACATTAAAATTAAAAAATTATGTTAAATGAGGGACATCAAAAACAGGGGCATAGAAAAACTGAAAGACAGAGAAGGTACTTGCAACACAGGAAACTCAGGAAGGATTAATATGTGGGCTACACAAGGAATTCCTACAATTCAACAAGAAAACAAGAAGGAACACAGGTGAAGAAAATAAGTTGATAATTAACAGCAGGTAGCCAAGAGAATATGAAGAAATATTTACTCTGGATTTCAATCAGGAGAATACCAATGTAGTCAAGATGCAAATTTATACCTGTCAAAATGGCAGGAATTAGAAGTTTCGGTAATATTAAGGGCTGGTAAAAACGTAGGAAAAATGATCACAGCTGGTGGGAGCGTGAAGAGCCACAGCCATCGTGCAGAGAAACCTGGCCTCACTGTAAGGATGCCTGTGCCCTCGCCCCAGCAATTCCAGTCCTGGGCACCAACTCTGAGCGCGGTCCATAGGAGACCTGTGATAGGATACCCGTCCACGAACTACTTGTGAGAGCTGGGACGGCAGCAGCCTGCGTGGCCTTCGTTTAGAGACTGCTAAACAGGGTGGGCATGTGTGTACCTGAATCAAAGCCTCACAGCCCTGAGAAGTAGTATACTCGAATGCCTGTACGGCAGCCTGGACAAAAAACAAAGTGTTAGTCAAAGAAGCAAGATACAGAATGAAACGTAAAGTGCAAGGCCATTTATTAAAAAGTAAAGTCCACACACAAAACAACACTATATATTTTTCAAGGACACACGCAGATTGAGGAACATCTGGAAGAATAATACGAAATACATTAGCCCAGGGTGGGTATGTGAGCCGCAGTTCGGGTTAAAGAGGAAAACAGTGATAAAAATTGTAAGTGGAATCATGTGTAGACTAATGAGGATGGTGTGTCCTGAACTGAAGGCTACAATTAACAAATGAATGCCTGAGTTAAAAAAAAAAACAGGACAAGTAAGCACAATGGAAAAGGGAGGGGAAGAGAAGGAAGGAAAGGGGAGAAAAATCAAATAAAAGAAAGCTTCAAAAATACTAAACATTCCAAAATTAAATCATCTGTAATCTTACCACCTGATGCTAAGCACTGTTAATATTTTGACTTATAAACTTTGAATATTTTAATGCTTATATTTGTCTTTATAAATATGAAAACATATTGTGCATACCTTATTATATCCTAGATTTTTTTACATAGCAAATATCACGATATTAAGTAGTCCCTATGGATGTAGTCATTGAAAAAAATACTTTCTGATCACCTACTACATATGTGGATGCTGTTTCAGGCGTTTTGGATATATATAATGTGCACGCCCTGCATGGGGCTTACATTTCTGCTCAGAGAAGACAAATAATAGGTAGTAAATATAATTCTAAAACAAAGTATATAAGAAGATGACAGAGGTTATAGGGATGGGGAGAGCACACAGGACGAGGGGAATGAAGAGTGCTGGAGAGGAGAAGGCAGCCAGTCGCTGTGCTAGTTAGAATAGCCTGCTTAGAATTCATTAGCATGCTGTCCCTTAAGGGAGGACTTGAAGGAGGAGCAGGCACTGACCACTTCCATACCTGAGGAAGAGTTCAAGCAGAGGTACAGCCAAGGCAAAGCCCTGAGACAGGGCATGTTGATGGACTCAAGGAAAAGCTAGGTGGCCAGCGTGTCTCCAGCAGAGCAAGGGGAGACAAGAGTAGGAACTGAGGCAAGAGTTGGGCCAGATCAGAAGGGTTCTTTGTAAGCACTGACATTTTCACTCTGGGTGAGATCAAAATTGGGAGCTCTGGCGGCATCCTGAGCAAAGTAACGTATATTTACTCCTCAGTAGCAAGAATAAAAACAGGGTCTATTGTCCCGGCAAGGGATGATTGTGGTTTAGACCAGGGTAGTGCTGGAGGAGATACATGAAAGAAGACATCTCTATGTTTCCTTGTGTTCCCTGTACAAATATCAATTTTCCTGCAGGTTCTTCTGGGCCTCTTTCTTATGGACGGTAGGTAGTCGAGTCTTGGGTACTCTATGGAATTTCTCATTCTGTATTCTCACCTACAGCAAACTATACATTTTAATGAGGCCTAGTGGAAGTTTCCAATGCCCAGTTCTCCAACTAATCTGCCTTGTTAAAACCCTGGCCTCATCCTCATTAAATGACGGCCATCTGTGTTTACGTTTCTGTTTTAGGCTCTGGACCTGACCAGTTCACAGCTCAAGTGGACTGTGGGCGCCCTCTACTGGCTTCCCATGGGCATGACCACCGCTGGCGTGACTGAGCAACAGGTTTTAGTCTCCAGGCCTTGCTTGGAGCATCTGACATTTTACAACGTGGACACACGATAGTCCTGGAAACTTATTCTACCGCAAATAACAATCTTTAATTTGTGGCATTAAGGCATAGAAAAATAACCTGACGGAGACATGCCAAAACGTTAACAGTGGGCACCTCTTAGAGAAGAGGGTTGAGGTGAGATAGGGGCCCTAGGAAGCTTCACATTTATTTTCCATACTTCTGGGTATTTGAGCATTTTTAACAAATTAACATCTATTCCTGTATTACTACAATGTTCCCAAACAAATGATTTTTAAATAAATGCTTTAAACAACACTTCAGAGTTTATAAACTGCGTTTCATCTATTACCTCCTTAGAACCCACAGCTATCCTCAGAGATATTTTCATATCCGCTTGTCAGAAAAATGTAACTTTTATCTGTTGTTTTGCACTGTGTGCTGGGCTGAGTGCTAAACACTCTCCATGCATATGTATACTCAATCTGCACAACATTTCTCCAAGGCAGGTACTATCGTGACGGTCATTTTACACACCAGGAAACTGAGGCTTAAGGACAGGAAGTGAGTTGCTCAGGGTTCCACGGCAGTACGTGGCCAATCATGGATGTGAAAGTGAAGCATGGAGATGAAGGAACTTGTCGAAGGTCAAGTTCAATAGATGGTAGAGAGGGGTCAAACCCAGATCTCCAGACTTCTATTCCCCATGCAAAAGATAAACTGACTGCCTGGCCTCAGGCTTACCACTGCAGACTTCCCTGAGGTTCTATGTTAATGTACGAGGCTATCACAGTTGTAGAATTTGCCAGAAGGAAGGCTCAGAATATACCTTTAGTGACTTTATCATTTGAACTAAAGAAGCTACTAGGGTGAAGGGTCAACTCCAGTCTATGTTGAGCTTTAATGGAAACAGCTTTGGGGTCAGAGTTACGAAACCAAACCTGGACCCCAAGATCCCAAGCTCCACCTCACATTACACCCCTGCTAGCTGTGTGACCTCAGCTAATCCACTTAACCTCTATGATTCCCAGTTCCTGTATTGCTTTAAAAGCCATACTTAAGAGATTTACAGGAAATTGTGCAAAGGTGCTTACAGGCACTCCTTGGAGACATTGCAGGTTTGGGCCCAGACCACTGTAGCAAAGTGAACATGCAATAAAGCGAGTCACAAATTTGTTTCTTTCTCACTCAGTGCATATAAAAGTTATTGTCACACTCTACTGTCACCTATCAGTATGCAATAGCATTATGTCTAAAAAAACTGATTAAAATACCTTACTGCTAAAAATGTTAACCATCATCTGAGCCGTGGAAAAATGACTCCAACAGATTGCTCTACACAGCGTTGCCACAAACCTTCAATTTTTTTTTTTTAAAGGGCAGTATCGGCGAAGCACAAAAAAGTGGGGTGCAATACAAGGAGGTATGCCTGCACTGGAGCACCAGACTTATAATGGGTGTTTAGTAATTACTCACATGATGTGTTATTGGCCTTGAGAGTTAAAATGGGGACCAGGGTGGGAGCAGATCCTCCTAGGATTATAGGGCATAATGTCCAACAGGGTTTCTCGAAGCCCACACAGACCCTCAGATGCTCTTCTCCACGCCATCACTCCACCCCTAACTGACTAACCCATGTCTTCCAACTGGAAATCACCGCCTGTGGCGGGCAGACTAGGATGTCCACATCCTAATCTCTGGAATCTGTATGTTAGTTTATGTGTCAAAAGAGATTTTACAGGTGTGATGAGGTGACAGACCTTGAGAAGGGAGAGTAGTCTGGATTACCCAGGTGGGCCCAACTAATTGCATGGGTCCTTAAAAGTGGAGGAAGTTCCCCAGATGCAACCAGGGAGAGACATGATGACGGAAGAAGGGTGGGAGAGAAGCAACTTTGCTGGCGTTGAAGGTGGAGGACAGGAACCGCAATCAAGGCACCCAGGAAGCCCCTAGAAGCTGAAAACAGCGAGGAAACAGATTTTCCCCTGGAGCCTCCAAAAGGGAACAGAGCCCTGATGACACCTTGATTTTGGCTCACTAAGTCCCGCACCAGACTTCGGATTGCAGAACTATGAAATAATGCATTTGTCTCATTTCAGGCCACTAAGCCTGTGGTACTTCATTACAGCAGCCATGGGAAACTAATACACTGCCCTTGATAAGCCAGTCACCAAAGGGCGTATATGGTATCTTTATGATATATTAGGTTAAAAAAAAACTAAGATGGGTACCATTTACCAAGAGGACTGAGAACAGTATCTAGTGAGGAGTGTATAGATGTGAATCAGAGTTTATTCAAATGAGTTCTCCTAGATTCCCACAGTGTAGCTCAGAGTGGAGGCCGGGCTAGGAGCGGACAAGGATGGGGTGTGCAGTGTGAGGAAACAGAGCGCTAGACCAGGCCTCCGAGAAGGCTGAGTGTGAGGGCAAGCGAACAAAGACAGCAGCTCACATAGTTAGCAGGGTGGAGAGAAGGCTTTTGTTTTGTTTTGTTTTAACAGAGACAGTCTGGAGGCATTTGTAGACAGAGGGGAAGGTGCCAAAGGGGAAGGGAAGAAAGACGGGGGAGAGTGTATAAAGAGGGTAAGTCCTGGGGTAGAAATGCAAAGAGAGACCCACGGACAGACTAAACGATACTTATCAGGAGTCTGGGAGGAGGGAAATCAGACTTTTGGTGACAAAAATGAGGCAATTCAGCCATGGTAGGAAGTAATGTCATCCCTTGGTATAGCTGGACATGAGGTTAGAAAGTTGAGAATGGAGAAGATTTAGAAAACACATGGAAAATGAAAAACAAGACATACCAGCCACAGAGTTGGACTGATTGAAGAAGGAAGAGAATTTGGGCAAATTCAGTCAGCAGTGTCCTGCCTCCAGTAACACAGAGCTGCTTGCAATGGAAATGCTCATCCTGTCGTTGTCTGCTCTCCTGAGTCTCCGTTAAACTGGTTTATGGACAGTTACTATCAGTGGGTCATTTTCACCATTGTGTCTTGGCCACATCATTCTCTGGTGGGGAGGGGAGCTAAAGGGGGAAGCAGTGGAAAGGTTTGAAGCAATAATTAAGGTAGGGATTGGATCTTCGTTGTGAACTGTAGCTACCCTCTCACTTGCCCGAGCCAACACAGCTGCTTAGCCCGCCTTTACTGGTCCCAAATGCCTGTTGAACTTACTACCAATGCTTTTGTAAGTGACCCCCAATTCCTCCAAGCCCAGCCCCACCTGGCTCCCACCTGCCATCTCAGAAGCAGCAGCTTCTGCTTTACTCAGACAATTGTCATTCTCCAGCGTGGATTCCCAGTGTACCTCTGTGGTGTGACTGGCTGCCCTGGAGATGTGCAGTGTGATGGCCTGGGTCCCTCCTGCCCTTCCCAACCCCCATCTCTGCACAAGGACAGAGGTGTCTCCAGACGTGTCCCTGGAGGAAGACCGGTGGCTGCCTTCAGGGTCAGGTCCTCAGAAACTTTCATTGAAAGGCTTGTTCCACCCTTCAGCTGTTCTCCTTGCTCACAGCTTCACCCACCAGTGTCCTAGACACCGCAGCCAGGTAAGCTTTATACCAGCTTGGAGACCAGCACTGAATGCATGTTACTGACCTTTCGGTGTTCATTCCCTGCCCCTCCGCCGTCTGGCTCCAGTCCACCATCCCAAACTGCTTCTCTTTATAAACTTCACGCTTAATCACCTGGGACTTTGGTAGTCCCCTCATACAGGGGCTAACAAAAGTAGTTAATTACAGTTGAATTACAGTTGTAATTCAAATAAGTAATAAATAACAACACAACAATAAATTGTCTTGTGTACTCACAACTGGAAACCCACTTTTGCCTACCCCTGTATAACTCAAGGTGTCTCATCTCTCTGCCTTTGCTGTTTGTTTTTTCGAACCCAACTCTCATTCACCCCAATGTTAATGTCAAAATTCAGTCCATCATTCAAAATTCACCTCAAGGGCCACTCCCTCTGTGAAGGCTTTGTTGATCTGCCCAATAGGACATGATTATTCCTTCTTTTAAATCTTAAAGATGTGGATGTCCTTCTCTCTTGATGTATGTTCTCTATCCTCTCTTACAACAGAGATTCTCAACCCATGCTCAGAGTCGCCTGGGGTGTTCTCTACAACTGTATCTGCCTGGGTCCCACCCTGAGATTCTGACTCAGTAGCAAGAGTGAAGCCCACATCTGTATTTTTAATACAGATGCTGATGTAGACCTGAGACTGAGAACCATTGCCTTATTTTGAATGTCCTACTGAGAGAATGAAGGGGATTACTAGGAAGAATAAATGGAAAGGTAAGTTTGAATCACATCTCTGAACCCCAATGTCCTTGTCTTTTTTTAAAAGATTTTATTTATTTGGTGGCAGCGGCCGGGGGTGGGTCTGCAAAAAAAATAAAAGAAAATGAAAAAAAAATATATATATATATTTTATTTATTTATTTTTAGACAGAGGGGAAGGGAGAGGAAAAGAGGGAGAGAAACAGTGAGTGGTTGCCTCTCACGCAACCTCTACCGGAGACCCGGCCCACAACCCAGGCATGTGCCCTGACTGGGAATCAAACTGGCGAACCTTTTGTTTGCAGGCCAGTGCTTAATCCAGTGAGCCACACCAGGCGGGGCTCAATGTCCTTACCTTTAAATGGAGACAATAACCCCTACTTCCTTGGGTTGTTACGAAGCTAAAGGGAGACAACAGATAGTGAAATCTAAGACAGAGTCCTACAGTGCAGGCACTCAATACTCATGGTTTCCTCACTTGGTAGTGAAGATCACCAGTTTAGCACAGTGTTTGGTTCATACTGGTTAGTGTGTATTTTATATTCTGCGCAAAGGGCGTATAAGCTACATACATATGTTCCCTGGCTGCACTGAGCACTGGACACTGGAGGAAACTGTGTAGAATTACTTCATCACTCTGTGGCCTAACTTTGAAGCACTTCTCTTTCTGGAAGAGACCTTGTCGGCATTGCTAACTCAGTTCACAGAATGGACACGTGAACTAGCACGGCCATAACTTCATCACATCATAATACACAGAGGACACCACGCTGGCGGGTCTACACAGAGCTTTCTACATATACGACCTCATCTAACCCTCCTGAGGCTGCACAAGGGAGATGATAACAGACCAGTTTCACAGACATGAAAACTGAGGCTCAGAAGAATTGAAATGATTCGCTAAAAGTTGCATAAGTACGAAGTGACAGAACTTTAATTTGAATCCAGTAATATAATTTCGAGCCTTTACCATAACTGACCCCAACAATTATCCTATTAACTTTGATCAAAGTATATAGACATCCATCCTGATCATCAAAGCTCAAAAATGCTTAATGCTAAGGATAGTTAGCCTTGGCTTACATGAATCAAAGTGGCCATATGCTTCCCTGTGTACACTTCTGAGCTTGGTGCGTGCTATTTCCTCTACGGGGCCCATTCCCCATTGGCAAACTCCTACTCACCCCTCAAGAGTCAGGCACACATGAACACTTCCAGGCAGTTTTCCCAGCTACCTTCGCCCAACCGTTTTGCTAATTTTTAGGCTGAAAGATGCCTGGAGTTTATGTTGAATTAAAATCAGTATTTCTCTATTGAAAAAAGAAAACTTATCTATGCAGTCAGTGTATCTTTTTAGCCCTAAAAAGCAAAACCGGGCGCTAAAAACACAACTTTCATCTATGGACCAGCACATCAGGGGGTGGCATTAGGGAAACAGAATGACCCTTCATTGTTTTGCATTGTATTGTTTCTGTCCCAAACTAAATTTTATTCATTTTCTTACTTGCTCTGACACTTATCTTATGGGAAATAATGCCTTCATTTTCCTTTTTAAAAATTGTCTGCTTAGCTTTTTTTCATAGTAAGAAATTGACTTAAAAGGAAATAGCCCCTAAGTGCACACCGAGGTGGAAAGGACTGAGAGCTGAGCCTTTCCCAGGCGCAGGATTTCCGGGGGAGGGCCCGAGAGAAGTCTGAGTTCCCGACTGAGAAGGGGTGAGGCACAGGCACAATGTAGGCAAGTGGGGTCAGGCGTGAAGAAAGGATTCAGAGAGCAGAAGCTGGAGGCCCTGGTAACAACTGTGGCCTTCTCCACCGCTGCTTTGGGGCTGGACCTGTTGTCAGGGACCCGGACCCAGCAATTCTGTTTTTAACACAACACGTATACACATGCCAGAGAACTGAGTTCACCAAAGTGCTGGATTCTTATCTAAATAACTTACCATTATGTTCAGAACAAAAAATGTTTATAAATCTTGTAAGCAAGTCAGTGAATCAAAATAACTCAACATAAGGTAGACCAATGTCAAGGCATTCATTCGGTAAGAAAAGTTTTTTTTCACTTAAGACCTAATGTGGGGGAAGCCACATCGAGACTAAGTTGTGCACCCAGGGAGGGTTAACATGCTCATGACCTTAGAACATACTGACCTTAGAACATACTGAACTAAGGTATGACCTTAGAACATACTTGGTGGGGTGAGGAGCTACCACATGTGCGCAGGGAACGGATCACCACATCTCTCCATGTCCACAATCTACTTCTTCACGGTCCAGTTCAAATTCTACCTCCGTCATGGGGCCCCCCTTGATTCCACTTCCTCTCACCATTGTTCTTCCCCCCAGACTCCCACAGCATTTTATCTGAACCGCTATTAACTTACCTCTAATAACCTGTTACCCATCACAGCACCGTGTGGGAGGTGGCGGGAAACGTTTACTGAGTGATGCAGGAATTCACATCTCGAACATTAATCTGCTGTCCAGATATGTTCTAACCCAAGGCACATTTCTTTACATTGTTTACAGAGATTATAAGAAACAACAGGAGGGAACTGAACTACTTATCATAAGATCTCAAAGATATTATTTACATATTAACACATTATACATCATACATGTTGATACATATTTATACATGGGAATACTTAAAGAATGCCCTTGAGAATATATATAAATATATCTAAATGAATACATACAAAAACTGTTTGGTAAAGTAACATAACCTACCTGCATGTAGAATTTGAATAAGTGGGACAAGGTGACATAATTTGAAGATCACGCCCAAGGGCCCCTCACCAGTACAGCCCCCTGTGTAGCCACGCTGTCTGCAAACCCTTACTCAGTGTCATTTTCCCTGCGGAATATGTGGCATCTCATCTTCCCTTTCTCTTGTCTCCTTCTCCTTGATATAAGCCAAGGAACCCCAGTTGTTGCTGGCCTACAGCCACTGTTCTGTCATGGGCCAGCTGGGCACTGCCAGCTCAGTCTCCCTAAACGTCTCATCAGCATGTGACTTGTACAAGTCATCTCCCTTTTCTGGATGTTGTTTCCTCTGCAAACTATAGATAAGAGCATCTGCCTCTGAAGGCCGTGTGAGAATGACCTGAGGTGGTACAGGTACAGTCTGTATGTCTGGGACATTATAAATATCCAGCACACGGTGATTGCTGTCATCTTCAGTATTGCTTCCTTTGTTTTTCTTGTGGAGCATCCAGCTTGCAGACTGGGGCTTTTCTAATACATCGATGCCAAAACCATATCCTCTAGAAGCTGCTGCTCCAAGACTCCCACACAAATCTTGCCTTGTAAGGCAGCCTTGTAAGCATACTCTCCTCACACACAGTAAGGGTGGGTAAGAGCAGAGATTCTCGAATTGGAATTGGGCTCTGCAGTCCCAAGATGCCTACCGCTAACCTAACCACCATCCCCCGTGTAAGTTACTACAGCTTCAGCATTGGACATTCCCAGCAAACGTAACCCACAGAGAACTGCTGTCCACAACTTCAGGATTAGTCTCCTACTCCTTTTCCTTGACCAGACAGACAATTCTGCAAAAGCAAATATATAACTAAACCCCCCCCAAAGCAAAGAGCAGCACATTGCACTGTTCTTCTGTTGAAAGACTCCTCCATTTGGGGGTGGATACTAAATCACATCCTAACATTGCAAAATGGTCAGAGTGTAATTAACCTGCATTTCTTCACACTCCTGCTGTGGCAATTGTTTGAGACACAGCTTTATAAGGGACCAGAAGAGAGCGGCGAAGGACACACGATGCTCGGAACGCCTGGGCGCCCGGCAGGGGAAGGACACTAAACACAGGGGCAGAGAGGAAGGCCAGGCGAGGTGGAGCCTGCAGGGAAGGCCATGTCCAGTCTGAAGATGCTCCCACTGCTGCTGTTAGTCCACATGCAGCTTTCCAGGGCCTTTCCACTGCCTTCTCAACACGATGAAGAGAAAAATATAGAACTTGTTCAGGTAAATTAACAACTGGGTGAGGTGGTTTATTTGCTGGTAATTAGGAGATAGTAAAGGTTGTTTTTGCTTTTTAGTTAAAACAGCCTGAAAGAAATTATTTGTTGATGATTTGTTTGAGCTTAAACATCTCATTTGAGTGATTGGGAGGGTTCTGAGCTAGATCCTCTAAAAGCCAGGCATGAAAGCAAGCTGGGCCCTTCAAATCCTGGAAAACACTACTGCCGAGCTGCCTCCAGCTGGGGAACCATGTTTTTAATTACAAAACTGAATGGTTCTCTTTTCTTACATATCTAAGAATTTCCCTTCCAGTCCATCTGCAACCCAGTTGTCTGGTGCTTTCCATGTGACTTGTCTTTGCAGCCAAAAATCCCAGGTATACAGGAGAGCATAAGGATGGGAAACTATAAGGAAATAAAATCAGTTTATAGTTTAATCAGATTTCCTTGCATCAGATTATGGGGCTATTTATAAATTCTTGGAAGCACTGTAAGAGCAGAATCAATTGCTTTCTTCTGTTGTTTCACAATATGAATGTCGGGCCAAATTTTTAAGACACACAAGGGAAGGCTGTCACACATGTGTCATGCACAATGTCTTTAGCATTACAGTTTTAGAAAAGTATTGTTCTTGTTTCTTTTTTCTTTTATATTTTAAAAATATCTCTTACAATGGTAAAAGTAACCCCTGGGGTAATAGCTAGTTTATTCAGTACTTACTCTGGACAAGGCATTCTGTTACATATTTGACAAATATTATCTCATTTCACCTTCATGATGGCCCTGTGAAAGGGATATTATTATTTCCACTTTAGAGACCAAAGTGACTCTTAAGTCAGTTAAGCGATATGTCCAAAGACTCACAGTTAATTTGGGGCAGAAGTAAGATTCAAAGCCAAGCCGACCTGAGTCCATAGCCTGTGGGAGCGCAGAAGCACCCTGTCCTCTGTCGCTTGCAAAGAGCCAGGCACTCACAGGCTGCTTGAGGTGAAGGAGAGAAATCTTAGGCTTGGCTAACCACTCCCAGAGCCTGCACTTTATAATGAGTGTTGGCCCCTTTAAAAACGGTGCTGTGGTGGATAAAACACTCATGTCAGTGAGGCTGCTGTTGCCCCAAAACTTATTTGGACTTCTGTTTTGAAGTTGTCAATTCTCACTTGAGGAGCAACATGATGAGGTGGGACCTGAATGGTCGTCTTGGCAAGTTCCTTCCTACTCTGCCCCCCCATTGCTTAACAAGCAGGCACAAACCCTCTCTGCAGTCATGAAAAGAAGATTAAAAGAGAGAAACTTCATTGATGCAACTCATACCTCAAGAAGTCAATGAATGCTAGTGCTGTATTTTTATAAAAATAAGGCAGTTTCCTGACTGTAGTCTAGCAGTTTGCCTGAGGACTTGGACCTCATCCTTTATGAAGTTCCTTTTTTTTTAATCCTCATCCAAGCACATTTTTTTTTTCATTGCTTTTAGAGAGAGAGGAAAGAGGGGGAGAGAGAGAGAAACATCGATGTGAGGGAAACATCAATTGGTTTCCTCCTATATGCACCCCAACGAGGGATCAAACCCACAACCTAGGCACATGCCCTGACCGGGAATAGAACCCGCGACCTTTCAGTTTGTAGGACAATGCTCCAACCAACTGAGCCATACCAGCCAGGGCACCTTTTCTTTTTCTTTTTTCTTTTTTTATATAAGCATTAGTTGGAGCACTGACTGAGGGGCTGTTCCTCTAACAGGCACTGTTCTCTCAGAGTCAACCCACAAATCTGTGTTCTTTGTTCCTGTGACTGTCAGGTTATTAGACTGTTCCAAGTCTGCAATAACTTAACGGGAACGCACAACACACAGAGAATTCAAGGTAACTTCGGAGCAAGTTCCCTCACAAGTTTGTCTTTGTCCAGAATTACCTAGAAAAGTTCTACCAGCTACCAAAGAGCAGATCTCAGTCTGCGAGGAAGCACAGCAACAGTGTGATTGTTGCAAAGCTGAAAGAAATGCAGCGATTCTTCGGGCTGGAGGTGACCGGGAAGCCAAACGAGGAAACCCTGGAGATGATGCGAAAGCCTCGCTGTGGAGTGCCCGACAGCAGTGATTTCACGTTAACTCCGGGAAATCCCAAGTGGAAACACAATAACCTGACCTACAGGTAACACTCCTGAGTTTCCAAATGGATTCATTCAGCCAGTGTGGATTGAGCCTTGGGAAAGGGATAGGCACCGTTCCAGACACTGGGATACACCAGAGACCAGTAAACAAATGCCCCTCGCAGAGTTTAGATGCTAATGAAAGAGTATGGGAGTGAAAGCGTAACCCTCTCGTCAGGCCAAAGCCGGCCATTTCAGGCTTCCTTCTCTGAAAATCAAAAGAGGACCATGCCAATGTTAAACTGTCTCTCTAAGAATTCACGTTAGGACCCCCAAAAGGCTTAGTTATTGCTGGAAGGAAACTAGTCCCACCTTCCATGCATCTTATGGGAATGATAATAAATAATAGTACCCAATATTTGTTAAATGCTATTTTACAATAATATGTCAAGTAGTGAAATGTTTTACATGTATTTAATCCCCTACAAGAACCTTAGGAGAGCGGTACTATTTTATTATCCTCATTTTATAAATAAGGAAACTAAATTTAAAGACATATAATTAATTGTTCAGAGCCCACATCTGTCTTCAGCTCGAGCCCTACACTCCCTCCTTCTACCCTGTCCAGTGGTAGCTCGTCATGTACATGACTCCTTCCAAAATGGAGCAGCCTGATCTACTTGTTGATGGAGTGCTGTTCTAAACCATAATGAGCCCTCCCACATCTTCTCGTTCTGAAGGATTATCAACTATACCCCACAACTGCCCCAGGCTGATGTGAAAGCAGCTATTCAGAAAGCCCTGCAAATCTGGAGCAACGCCTCGCCCCTGAACTTCATCATCTCGTCGGGGAAGGCAGACATCAACATTGCTTTTGTCCAAAGAGGTGGACTCAAAGCAGCCATGCTCAATTTTGCTTTCTCCTACTGCCATGAGACTTGGCAAAGACCTAATACAAATTATTTTATTTCAGTTCATGGTGACAATTCTCCATTTGATGGACCCAATGGAATCCTTGCTCATGCCTTTCAGCCAGGCCTAGGTATCGGAGGGGATGTTCATTTCGATGCAGAAGAAACATGGACCAAAACCTCTGCAAGTAAGTTAGCCAAGGCTAGGGCATATGGTTTCCGAGTAAACAGTGGCCACATTAGAACCTACCCCTGCCAACACACACACACACACACACACACACACACACACACACACACACATTGAGGTTATTGTAACAATTCAAACCCACACAAACCAGTCATTGAAAAGTTTTGCTACCTCAAGATACTAAGTTAATTTAGGTTTAAAAAAAAATCCTGAAGCTAATTACTGACTTGGTTTCCTAAGGCAAAAATCAGAAAGCTACACATCATGGATAAATCCCACCTGGCCCCGTTTGCATAAATAAGGTTTTAACAGAACACGGCCACACTTGCTTGTTTGTGTGTCATCGATGCACTCACGCCCCAAGGGCAGGCTGAGGGTTTGCAACAGAGACCGAACAGCTCACAGAGCCCCAGATATTCACCGCCCGGACCTTTACAGAAAACCTTTGCTGAACACTGCTTTAGGGTATTAGCTTTCTCTTCACATTCTGAAATTTAATGATGTTTGAAAAAGATCCTGTTTTGGAAAATTCAGAAATAGTTGGGTTCATTTAGAGAACTGTCTGCTAGAAAAGAGCAGCCGTCTCCTTTTTCATCCAGCTGTGTTGTCTTCCCGGAACTCCTTTGCAATGGTACACTCCTGTGTAGCAAGCCTCTCTCTTCATGAGAAGACTGAGACTAAGAAGACTTGGACCACCTGAAGGGAAGAATTGAGGTTAAGGACAGGTACATCCAGTCCACATGGTACGTCACAAGGCCATGGGATAATAATACATCACAGAACACTTTTTAGAAAAGGAACCTTTTATCTGGGCTTGGGCCTCGTTCCTCCCATCCTTTTCTCACCGTGTATGCTGTGAGTGTTTCTTCTGCCTAAGTCCCTGTCCTAGGAGCCGTGTGTACCCACAGATAGATCACACTCTCAACCGCCATGTATTCCTATGGTCCAACCTGCTAGTTCAGTGGGTATTACCTCTCACCTGAATTAAATGATGCAGACTCCCACCTGAACTGCTCACCTCCGATCTCTGCTCCTGGTAATTTTTCCAACACTGCAGCAAGGTTTGTCTTTGAAAAGCCCATCTGGGATTACATTAGTCTCCGGCTTAGAACTTTCAGTGTTTACATTATATTGACCAAATAATGTCTAAACACCTTCACTTGGCATTGAAGGCTCTTGGTGATTTTCCAGCCTCATCTCTCATGGCTTCTCTTCAAAGTTCACACATAGTGGCCACTTTCTGTATTCCCCATTCCTAATCACACCATGTGCTTTCCAACTTCCCTCTGTTTGCTTGTGTAGCTCCTTCTTCCCAAAATGTTATTCCTCACACCCTAAACCCTGCCTTTCAAAACCTCTCTCTTCCCATTCTGTATCAAATGCCTTCCCCAACCCAGTCTCTTCTTGCCTTTTAGCTGGAACCAAGGCCTCCTCCTGAGAGTACCCACAGCCTTTCTTTCTCCTTCTCTACCTGTTCTAGTTATTCTATGCATTCATCATTTTTGCATACATTTCCCCTTGCAGATAGTACAGTGCATCCTGATAAATCCCCCAGAGTCCCTGTCACTCAAAGATGTTTGTTGTAATGCATTCATGAATGCAAAAAAGAAAGGATATAATAATTAAGAAAGCAAGCCTTGGAACTGGGTAGAATTTTGTGAGGCTGCTTACCAACAGGAAGTTGAACACCGTGGCAAGAGCACAGGTCTTGCCATCATACCTGGGTCTGACCCCAGCTCTACCACTAATGAGTTGCAAGACTAATAACAAGACATTCAAACTCTGTGAGCTTCAGTTCCTTACTAGAAGAATATTTTTAGCAATACTTCATAAACATGTTGTGAGGATTAAATAATATTATACTTCCTGGCATATAGAAAGTACTCTACAACTGTGATTTCAAATGTAGGCATGTAAGAAAATGTGCCGTGCGTTTGTGAGATGGTGCATAGAGAGGCTGGAGTGAAGGGTTCACCTCAGACATCAAGCCTTCAAATGCCTGCTGGAGCCGAGTGGAGAGCTCTTAGACTTGGCAAAGGAGCTGGGGCTTCATTTGATTTTTTTTAAAAAGTGTGAGCCTTGGAAGTCTTCAAGTTCCAAGTTATGAAAGGCACTGGGATTGTGAAGTTAAAAGATGTGGGAAGGGAGCAATAAGAGGCAGGGTTTGTGTCTTTCTGGTAGAGAATTCCTGAAGCTATGTGGAGAGCTCAGAATCAGGAAAGAGCTGCCCTGGGCTTTGGGCGGTCAGTGAGTCAGCTCTGAATCTGAGACTGCTCTGCTGCTGGGCAGGCTTCTTATCTACCTGCTTACTGAGACCCTGCTAATGGGGCGGAGGGCCTGAGGGACTGGAGAGGGCTGTGAGTGAGTGACAGGACGAGAGGGTTTCTGAGGGTCACAAGACCTGTGACGGCTCTGCCCATCACTTCTCTAAGCCTCGTCCATTAAATATGGGAATCAGAATAAAGGCAGTTTTTTGTTAATTCTAAAATTTGATGCCAAGTTTATAGTCACCTAATCTAAGCCTCTAATTCCTACCTTGAGTCTGTTTAATCTCCATTTCTTTGCATAACTGAAGGGAAAAAGAAAAGGACAGGTGTGGAAAAGGCTGTTTCTCCAGGTAGTTTTGGCTTCAAAGCTGCATTCCTTGAGATCCTATTTCCACCACCCTTGGAGACATTCACCATACATGCTTGCATTTCAGATTATAACTTGTTTCTTGTTGCTGCCCATGAATTTGGCCATTCCTTGGGGCTCTCTCATTCCTCTGACCCTGGTGCCCTGATGTACCCCAACTACGCTTTCAGCGAACCCAGCACCTACGCACTCCCTCAAGATGACATCAATGGCATTCAGGCCATCTATGGTAAGGTCATCCGAAGCACATTGCAGTACCTGGTGAGACCTGGGCACATCAAGGCCGTTCATTACAGCCCCTGTTGGTGGTGGGAGAAGTTGGAGGGCACCTGGGCGTCCACTGGGAGGAGGCTTCCTGGGTAAAATGTGCTGGGTCCACACCATAGAGCATGTGCAGCAGAGTGAAGCACTGAATTGGACATACATACGGCAACAACACGGATGGGTCTTTAAAGCTTCATGGAAAAGAAACAAAATGATACGTAATATGCAGTATAAATTAAATTGCACAAAATATGAATCTACATAAATTAAAAATGCACATAGACAAAGGCATTTCAACATGCTAACAAAAATATATATATTGAACACATTAAGATTGTTGTTTGTAGGGGAAGGAGAGGGATGTGAATGGATATAAAGAAGTATTTTTAAAGTCATAACTGAAACTTCAGGGAGGGATATGGAAGCCTTTGGCTCCGCTGCTAAGAAGTACTGTCTGGGTAGGACCATTGCATCTGTCCTTCCTCTTGCTCTCCTGCCCCCTAGTGGCTGTGACTAAAAACAAGAAATCAGAGAAGAGGTTTGTGGTTCTAAAAAAGTGTTGAAGGAAGTGGAATGGAATAGAGTGGAGTGGGATGGAGCTGGCGGCAGAATTCTGCCCTCCCTGGTGGGATAGCATTACAGAAGCCAAGGTACTAGAGAATTTTTTCATCACAGTGGAATTTTTAGGGCCGAGTAGACCTACTCTAATGGCCTGTATTCCCCAACTCCTTTCCCCCCTGAAATAATCTCCTTCCTTTGCTCCCCAATGTGTTTTAAATTCTCATAACTATTACTACTGTATAGCCCTTCATTCAATGGTGATAAAACACATTGAAATGCAAATAGTTATAGAGGAAATGTTGCTAAAATTTGACTTAGACTTATGCTGTGAGGTAAAAGTCTGACAGCCATTCCTTTCCTGAAGGTAAATTTTGTAGGGGAAGTAGAAATTGGATTCGAAGTGACCAAAAAATGCAGGAAGAGGAAGCAAAAAAAGGGCAGGAGGCTGGTATTAGGGTTTGGAGGGGGCATAGAATTCAAGTTTCTTTACTTGACAATTTAACCCGGAATTGTCTCTTAAAATCACCATTACTCTTATTTTTAAAAAAATTTTAAGAGGGCCAAATGTATAGTATTTTAATGCCTTGTGTGACAGCCTGGTCCCATTTCTCTTCATGTGAAGACCCCTCATCACCCTGAGAAGCGGTGAAATACAGTAAGTAATCACACTGGATCTACAGTTATAAAAAGCCTTTTGTTTTTCAGGACCTTCAGACAACCCTGTCCAACCAACAGGGCCAAGCACGCCCACGGCTTGTGACCCCCGCCTGACCTTTGATGCTGTCACCACAATTCGAGGAGAAATACTTTTCTTTAAAGACAAGTATATGATTGAACTATTCCTTCCTTTGGCTTCTTTTACTGGCATAACTTACAACTGGGCTTTAATTAAGTCACATATGACCCATTTCTCAGCTTTTCCTTTGAGTTCTACACAAAAGCATCCCATTGGAATTTCTGGTGTTTTCTGGGTAGTTCAAACCAACCAGGAAAAGAAAACTAAAACAGTTATGAACTTCAGATGTTGGTGGCGATATAAATATGAGTCTGTGAGCTCTAGCGGCCTGGGAACTGCACAGCTAAGTTCACCTAACACCAAAACATTGTTCAGTTCATCCAAATTCCATCAGGTAAATGCAAACTGCCCCTTAAGCTGCAGAGCAACTCATTTAAGTGATTGAATTTTTTATTTTCCATTGACTACTTTGTGGTTATGTGATCACAGGCTGAGTATCACTTTTGCTGGAAAATTTTAAATATTCTCATCATTTTGTAGGAACAATAATGAAAGGCACTAAAATAAGATTTGTCAAGGTGTGAGGAGGGGACAGGACAAAAGGTAAATCAAACAAGGTCACTCATATGACCCCTCTGAAAATGGTAAGGTACTCACCAGATGGACGACACCACAATAAAATACTGGCTAAAGGTCGATCACTGTGCTAGAAACTTCGTTCTTATTGCACTGTCATATCTTCTCAGCAATTTCATGAGGGCCAGGTGAAGCCCAAGACTCACAGAGGCTGCCTACTCAGGCTGCAGGTGTGTGGTTTTCTCCCTTGTGTTCCGTCAGATACTTCTGGAGAAGGCATCCTCAGCTGCGAAGAGTCGATCTCAATTTTATTTCTCTGTTCTGGCCATCCCTGCCCAGTGGTATACAGGCTGCTTATGAGGATTTTGACAAGGACCTAGTTTTTCTGTTTAAAGGTAACTGCCTCAGAATTCATTTCATTTTAGTTCTTCCTGAAAGGAGGGGAAAGGACTTTCCGTGGTGCCTTCTGGGTTCAGAGGAGGTGAGCCATTGACAGAGCGCTATGCCGGCCAGGCTTTTGTCCAGAGATCTGGGTTGGACCCCCTCTCTGCCACTGACTTCTGTGTAAACTTGAGCAGGTTGTACCCTCTTCGAAATGCGAAAACCTTCAGTGTTCCTCCACTGTCATCCCAGATATAATTTTCTAAGACTCCCCAAGGCTGTAATGTAATCTCTCTATAGAAGTCCTGTAAGATAAGACATCCAATTGTCAGCCCCAAAGGCCAGACTGAGAAGTTGGATTATTTTTAACAAGGGCTGGGAAACCATTGAGGCTATCATAGCCCAGTGAACTTCACTTTATCATAACCTTTGTCTTTTAAAGGCTATTTGTCCCATCTTCGTTTCTATGATAAATGTATGCAATGAATAAGAAGTGGCACACATTATTTATAATAAAGTAAGAACTACATCAACACATAACCTGAATCATTTGCAGGCAACCAATACTGGGCTCTGAGTGGCTATGACATTCAGCAAGGTTACCCCAGGGATATATCAAACTACGGCTTCCCAAGCACTGTTCGAGCAATTGATGCCGCTGTTTCCTACAGGACAAAAACATACTTCTTTGTAAACGACCAGTTCTGGAGGTAAGGTAAACTATTGTTTCAACCAGGGATTGAAAGCTGTGTTTATTTACCCTGTCTACAAACCACTAACAATCAGGTATCTGAAAGTTTTAAAAATCTAGGTGGTCTTTGATAGTCATTCTTTTTCATAAGATAAGTGATGTAGTTACGGCTTTTGAAAATTTTACTTTTATAAATTAAAATGCCTGCACAATGGTATTGATGATTCTATATCATGAAACAGAGAAGACCTTAATACAGCTCTAGGGTGTGATGCAAAGAAAGAGTTAGACCAGTTCTCACTGATGAGTGAAAGTCTACCATTCTCAAGTAAATGTTATACAGAAAGCCTACAAAATTCGGTGCCCAAATTAGACTTATTATTTACATTTATTCAGAGAGAGAGGGAGTGAGAAACACACTATATATCAATTAACTAAAAGCCTTGGACAATATAGCTCTCCTTTTTTCAAAATAACACTGCACCAATAAATCAAAAGCCTATATTAGTAATAATGATACCCATGTATTTTATAAATAGGTATAAATAAAAAAAGAAAGCTGACCATTCTTAGTTCCAGTAAATGGGATATTGTGAAGATGAATGAGAAAATATGTGTGAAAATACTTTGTAAAGTATATGCAATTAAAATAAAACCATTATAATTATATGCTGTATTGGTCTTAAACCACAGGGCATTTTTTTCTCATCAGATATGATAACCAAAGACAATCCATGGATCCAGGTTATCCCAAAAGCATAGCAAGTACCTTTCAAGGAATAGAAAGTAGAGTTGATGCAGTTTTCCAGCAGAATTGTAAGTAGGAAAAAAACCCTACTAATTAACTTGTTTAAAATTTTTAAATAGCACTTTTGTATTTGTATGTTATCGTGGGTTGAGTGGAGTCTTTTTAAATGGAAACATCAAGGCTGTTACTACTACATGCTAATTCAATAAATTTTCTTTTTTTGCAGACTTCTTCCTTTTCTTCAGTGGACCCAGATATTATGCATTTGACCTTAATGGTCGTAGAGTCACCAGGGTTGACAGAAGCATTCGATGGCTTAATTGCAGATAAAGTTGAAGCAAAATCAAATGTGCTTGTATCATTTTCTGAATATGAAAGGGAAGTCTAATTTGTCTATCTATGGCATATATCCTATTTATATTTTTATGAACAGAAAAGAATGCTGTTTGCTCTCACTGTATTCATTGGACCTGTCCCCAGTGAAAAATGCATTTGGTGTATTCCACTGTTTTGCAGAGTCTGATCTGGTTCCTTTATATTCCATCTTATATTAGTGAGCCCATCACAAAAGAAGATTAAGTCCTCTTTGTTACTCCAATATTTACTATTTCATTGCTTGCTTAACTGACTTTTAAACACTTGGATGTTCCGAAGTCTCTTTACACATGTCTTAAGTATACTGCTGCATGCAATTTAACACTGGATTTTGGTTAAAAAGATTATGTAAAGCTGAGACAGTACCCCTTGCTTCTATCGAAAATGTAGTGCTGTTTTCCACTCTTGGGAGGAAACATCGTTGACACATGTGAGTTGAATTTTGTCCGCCCTCAAGAAGACACATTTAAGTCCAAACATCAGGTATCTATGAATATACTGTATTTGGAACTAAAGTCTTGGCAGATGTAATAAGTTCATATGCAATTACACTGGATTATGTGTCTTCATGAGAAGAGAGGAGACATAAACACACAGTGGAGAAGGCCGTGTGAAAACAGAGGTGAGGTTGGAGCAACACTTCTATATACCAAGCCGGCTGGAAACCAGCAGAAGCTAGAAGGAAGGAAGGAAGAATCTTCCCTAGAGCCTTCAGAGAAAAGAACTTGACCTGTGCTACACCTTGATTTTGGCTCCCTAGCCTCCAGAACTATGACAGAATAAATTTATGTTGTTTGAAGCTACCAAGTTGTGGTACTTTATCATGGCAATCCCCGCACCATTGTCCATGTATATGGATCATGCATATATGTTCTTGGGTTACTCTAATCCCTAGGCTGTATTTTACATCCCCATGACTATTCTGTAACTGCCAGTTTGTACTTAATCCCTTCACATGTTTTATCCATTCCCCCAACTCCCTTCCCATCTGGCAACCATCAAAATGTTCTCTGCATCTATGATTCTGTTTCTGTTCTGCTTCTTTATTTTGTGTTTTAGAATCAGTTGTTGATAGATATGTATTTATTGCCATTTTATTGTTCATATTTTTTATCTTCTTCTTAAAGAAGATCCTTTAACATTTCATTTAATA
>VMDR010014806.1:0-23049 GCA_007922815.1 Macrotus californicus | reverse complement strand
CAACTTCTTTGGGACTCTGAGCTTCCTGGACTCCTGGAAGTCTCATTCCTTTGGCAGATTGGGGAAGTTCTCCTTCATTTTTTGTTCAGATAAGTTTTCAATTTCTTGCTCTTCCTCTTCTCCTTCTGGTACCCCCATGATTCGGATGTTGGAACATTTAAAGTTGTCCCAGAGGTTCCTCAGCCTCTTCTCATTTTTTTTTTTGAATTCTTGTTTCTTCATTCTGTTCCAGTTGAAGGTTTATTTCTTCCTTATGTTCCAAATGGTTGATTTGAGTCCCAGTTTCCTTCCCTTCACTGTTGGTTCCCTGTATATTTTTCTTTATTTCACTTTGGACTTCCTTTCACCTTTATTTCGCCTTCCTTTCTTCCTTTATTTTGTGACTGAACTCAATCATTTCTGTGATCATCCTGATTACCAGTGTTTTGAACTCTGCATCTGATAGGTTGTCCGTCTCCTTGTTGCTTAGTTCTTTTTCTGGAGTTTTGATCTGTCCTTTCATTTGGGCCATATTTCTTTGTCTGGGTGCAGCTCTTATGTTGTAATGGGCAGAGCCTTAGGTAATCACCAGGGAGAGGCAACCCACTTGGCTGCATTGTGGCACTGTATGTGGGGGAGCGATTAGAAAGGAAACAATGCATCTTGCTAGTTTGCTAAGTTCTTGCCCCACTTTCTGTCACTTCCCCTGCTCCCCACGAGCAGATTGTGCCCTTTCAGGTGCTGATTCCCACGTGGGTGGGCTTGTGTACATTCTAGGGTCCCATGGGCCTCTCCAACAGACTCTCCTGTGAGACTGGGAGTTTCTCCCACTGCTGCCACCCCCCCCAGGTTTTTACAGCCACAGGCTGTGAGGCTTTATTTCCCTGCATTGGAATCCTGGGTTTCTCGGTTGGTCTCACTCCCTAGTTGTTCCTCTGGGCTTATCCACACTCGAATGTGGGAAATCCCATCTGCCAGCCACAGCCTCACCTGCCCTGATCCACCCACGCTGCCTTCCAGTGCCTCCTCCCTGCCCTGCTGCCAGTCTCTGCCCCTTCTACCGGTCTGGATAAATGTTTCTTCTTTAACTCCCTGGTTGCCAGACTTCCATGCAATTTGATTTTCTGGCAGTTCTGGTTGTTTTTTATTTTTAAATTTGTTGTTATCCTTCTTTTGTTTGTGCGAGAAAGCGAAGCATTTCTACCTATGCCTCTATTTTGTCCAGAACTCTCCTGGAAGGTTTTAATTAAGCATTACTTCTGAAATACAAGTATCATGAGCTAGAGAGAGCCTTAAAGATTGATTTGATGAGTATCTCCATTTTTTACAGGTGAATCTAAGCTCAAGTCCCTCGGTTCTAGGCAGAGGCAAGAACACATGCTCCCTGACCTGATCAGCCCGTCCAGCAGGGTTTCTTAACGACAGCTGTATTGACACTCTGCACTAGAAAGTTCTGTGTTGAGGGGCCTGTCCTGCATTGCAGGATGTTTAGCAGCATTCCTGGCCTCCACCCTTTAGATTCTATTTGTGCTCCCTTTCCCCCTGGTTGTGACAACCAAAAATATCTCCAGGCATTGCCAAATGTCCCCATGGCTCAATCGTCCCTGGTTGAGAACCACTGCCATAGAGCATACTGGTAAAGACCATGGTCTGGGGGGCCAACAATCCTGGGCTCTGGTCCTAGGACTGGCTCTGACTGTGTGACTTGGGATGAATGACCTCTCTGAGCTTCAGCTTTATCTGCAAAAGGATAAACCTGAGCACCAGCCTGCTACTGCACCACGGTTAGTTGTCAGGCACTTTCCATCCTGAGACCTATGTTGACCTACAGTTTCTTCTGTGGCCTGTGTCCGTGGCATCCTGGAAAAGCACTCTTTCGGCAAAGAGAAAAGCAGCCACAAGGTTGCAGTGAGGACTGGCTGTGAAGAATTTAGCTATGTGCTGGAACATAGACTCCAAGTTATTTGATGGTATTACTTCTACCAACTCGTGTTTGTAGAAGTAATCAGGCTGGCAGATAGAAAAATAAGCTTGGAATTATAGTGAAAATAAGCTAAGGGATCAGGCTCTATCTCCACATTAGTCAAGAAAAGAGGAGCTAGGGGTGGATGGAGGTTGGAGGATGTGGACAGATAAAATATCCCTAAATTGTCATGTTTAGGTTAGTCCGTGTGGCTTCCTGCACTTGGTTCAGCTGCAGTCTGATGAGTGTTCCAACCAAGAAAAGGTTTTTGTTTGTTTTCGAACAAAACTTCACAACCATTATTCCCTGGTGGGTGTTTTGGAAAATTTAACGGGGCTTCCACTAGTATTTTTGTTCAAGGGTGCCATCTAGGGGCACCTCTGCGAATCCCTAGTTCCTTCCACCTCTGTCGTTTTTGTAGGGCCCGCCAGGTTTTGCCTTTCTTATGTGTCGTCTGCCTCCTCCACCACATTATTTATTTCCTGATGGCCAGGGTCTTAGCATCTTTCCACGGCATCAGGATGTGGCCCTTGATGGCCATTTGATGGGTCAGTAAAACAAATCCACATGCAGTCTTTATACGTATTTACAGTTACCTCTGGCTAAGTAGCCATTTCAGGACTCAGGAAAGACCTGCCAGGAGCGCTGTCACTGAATAGGAAAGGTGTGAAAACTGTTCATACCACAGAGACGGGGACAACCTAGACCCCAGTGGACCTCTTCTTTCCGTATGGCCAGATTTAGCAAATAAAAGTACAGGACACCTGGGTTCATTTCAATTTCAGGTAACCAGCATAACATTTTAATATTAGTATGTTCAAATGTTGAATGGGACATACTTATACTAAAAAATTTTTCATTGTTTACCTCAAATTCTAATTCCAAAGGCCCAGTCTCTTAATGGCATGCACCTCTGCATCCCTAGATCACTGCTAAACACCCTCCCATCTTTCCTTCAGTCACCATATTTTCTGCTGACTGGCTGAACCTCCATTAAAGGGACACCAGGACACCAAGTGAAGTCAAGCCTAGTCTTGTACCTAGGCACAGTTAGAGGCCTCTCTTTCCTTAGCAACAAACACTAAAGGCTGGTTACAGGCTCCAGGGCTTATGTTATAGTACCTCCAGAGCTAAAACAGCCGGGGGCGGGAGAAGAGTTCAGGCTGCCAGGGATATTGTTTGGTGGGGTGGTTCCTCCCTATTCTCTGTTTTAATACAAGACTCTGCTTCAATTTCTCCAGTGAACTCTGTGTGTTCCTGGAAAAGATCCAAGAGGAGCAGCTCAGTAGGAAGGACGAGTGGCCACTGCAGGAGGAGTTGGGACCCCAGCACAAAGCCCAGCAGAACCCCAATGCTGCCTCTTTATTCTCTAGCTTCCCTTTCTCTCCTCTTCTACCACGGAACTCCTCAGGGGGCTGAAGTCTATGACCTCAGAGAGGCAGCCCTGTGAACAGAGCTTTCAGACATCTGGAAAGTTCCATTTTCTGTGTATTCCCCATTATACTCTAAGGAAGTGTGCACGCCAGAGCCACTGGTAAGAAAGGAAGAAACAGAACTCTTTCCATTTTTAACAGATACAATTAGAATGTACAACGTGGATGACATGGACTGCTCATCTCCAAAGGTATATATGGATTTTAGGGTGTATTTCTTTTTCTAATTAAATATTTTATTGTTGTTCTTGTATTTCTTTTTTTAACCCATATTTTCAACATATAGACAATTGGGGAGTGGATGGGAAGGGGATGTTTCGATCATAGACAAATTGCCATGTCAGATTCCTTGAATGAACAAGTGTGCTAATCATACTTTTTTTTAAATATATTTTATTGATTATGCTATTACAGTTGTCCCATCTTCCCCCCCTCCCCTCTGCCCTGCACACCCCTTCCCTCTCACACTCCCCCTCTTTAGTTCATGTCCATGGGTCATATACATAAGTTCTTTGGCTTCTACATTTCCTATACTATTCTTAACCTCCCCTGTCTATCTTCTACCTACCGTTTATGCTTCCTATTCCCTGTATCTTTTCCCCCTCTTTCCCCACCCACCCCCCTGATGATAACCCTCTATGTTATTTCCATTTCTGTGATTCTGTTCCTGTTCTAGTAGGTTGCTCAGTTTGTTTTTGTTTTTGTTTTAGGTTCAGTTGTTAATAACTGTGAGTTTGTTGTCATTTTACTGTTCCTATTTCTTATCTTCTTTTTCTTAGATAAGTCCCTTTAACATTTCATATAATAAGGGTTTGGTGGTGATGAACTCCTTGAACTTGACCTTATCTGGGAAGCACTTGATCTGCCCTTCCATTCTAAATGATAGCTTTGCTGGATAGAGTAATCTTGGATGTAGTTCCTTGGCTTTCATGACTTGGAATACTTCTTGCCAGCCCCTTCTTGCCTGTAAGATTTCTTTTGAGAAATCAGCGAACAGTCTTATGGGCACTCCTTTGTAGGTTACTGTCTCCTTGTCTCTTGCTGCTTTTAAGATTCTCTCTTTATCTTTCATCTTGAGTAATGTCATTATGATGTGCCTTGGTGTGTTCCTCCTTGGGTCCAACTTCTTTGGGACTCTCTGAGCTTCCTGGACTCCCTGGAAGTCTATCTCCTTGGCCAAATTAGGGAAGTTCTCCTTCATTATTTGTTCAAATAAGTTTTCAATTTCTTGGTCTTCCTCTTCTCCTTCTGGCACCCGTATGATTCAGATATTGGAACGTTTAAAGACCTCCTGGAGATTCCTAAGCCTCTCCTCATTTTTTTGAATTCTTGTTTCTTCATTGTGTTGTGGTTGAATGTTTCTTTCTTTCTTCTTGTCCACACCATTGATTTGAGTCCCGTTTTTCTTCCCATCACTGGTTGGAGTTGGTTCCCTGTACATTTTCCTTTTTTCACTTAGCATAGGCTTCATTTGTTCATGTAATTTGTGACCAAATTCAACCAAGTCTGTGAGCATCCTGGTTACCAGTGTTTTGAACTGTGCATCTGATAGGTTGGCTATCTCTTCATCACATAGTTGTATTTTTTTTTGAACTTTGATCTGTTCTTTCATTTGGGCCATTTTTGTTGTCTTGGTGTGCCTGTTACGTAGTAAGGGGCAGAGCCTTAGGCTTTCACCAGGGCAGGGCAACCACGTCGCTGTGTTGTGACGCTATACGTGGGAGCGGGTCCAAGAGAGAACAATGGCGGTTGCTCTGCTCTCTGCCAGTTTTCAGTGACTTTCCGCACTACCCACAGTCAAATTGGGCCCCTCTGGTGCTGATTCTGGCACTGACTCCTGGGTGGGTGGGCTTATGTACGCTCCAGAACACTGTGGGTCTCTCCAACTAACTCTCCTGTGAGGCTGGGAGTTTCTCCTGCTGCCGCCTCCTCATCCCCCACAGGAGCTTCCAATCAGAGGCTTTGAGGCTTTATTTCCCCATGCTGGAACTCTGGGTTGTGGAGTCTGTCTCACTCTCCAGTTGTTCCTCCTGGTTTATCCGCACAAGGGTGTGGGACTGCCTGGTCCGCCACTGTGCCTTGCCCTGATCTGCACCCCACCTCGCGAGTCCTCTCCGCCCGGCTCCCCATCTCCGCCATTCCTACCAGTCTGGATGAATGTTTCTTCTTTAATTTCTTGGTTGACGGACTTCTATACAGTTCGATTTTCTGTCAGTTCTGGTTGGTTTTTGTTTTAAAATTTGTTGTTGTCCTTCTTTTGGTTGTGCGAGGAGGCACAGTGTGTCTACCTATGCCTCCATCTTGGTTGGAAGCCCCAAGTTACTCGCTAATCATACTTTTATGTGATGTCCTTTGAAATATGATTTTTGCTGAATTACGCTTTTTAGTTTTAGTCCAATCCTCCAGTTTTACTGGGAAATTTTAAGAGTAGACACCTATTGTTCCTTTCTCTTCACTTCTGGAGCCAGTAGACCATACATTCCATCCCACAGCTCCCAGCACTGGCTGCACATCAGAATATCCTCATTCCCAAACATGCTGATCCAGAAGGTTTACAGTGGGGCTCTGGAATCTGTATTTTTAGCGAAGACTCTGAGATTCTGCTAGAGCTGGTCCTCAGGACAGCATTTGGGAATGGCCTCTTTGAAGGACATACAAACATGATATGCAGTCAGAAATAAGCCACATGAAAGTAACAGTTCTACCCAATCTGAGTGCCAGAATCTTGGTTGTAAGAGCCAAGAGCCACTAGGTAGCCATACATGAAGTGCCCAGAGACACACTTTAAATGAAAACTTTATGAAATTAACATAGATTTGCTTATAACGAAGGGGCCCACCCTCTAAAATGAAAACTCCCTGTAATTTAAAAGAAAACTTAAGGATTAGTATTTTTAACAAACCATTTTGCATAAATGGATAGTTCTTACAAAAAGCTCCATCTCTTCCCTATGAAAAGAGAATTCTTAGCCAGGTATGGTCAAGAAAACTTTCTATGTGCTGTTCTGGAACTGATTTCTAGATCTGCTGGTTTTCTGAGTGTCCCATGTGTTCCTGTCCCATGGCCTGAGATCTCCTCTGCTATTAGAGTATCTATGGTTCTGTGTGTATTTAAGTCTTAGTTTGTGCCTATGAACTAGCTCAAAGTTTCATTTGTTCTTCAGAAGTTCTGCCTCCATTGTGCTCTGCAGAATGCTTTAGGCTGGTTTGCTTTCTTTATTATCCCAAAAGTAGCTTATCTCTCTGTGACTCAGCTACCTCTGTGTCTACCCCTTGGATGACCATCTCACAGTAAGAACATAAATAAGCCCTGGCTGGTGTGGCTCAGTGGATTCAGTGTGGGTCTGTGAACCAAAGGGTCGCCACTTTGATTCCCAGTCAGGGCACATGCCTGGGTTTCAGGCCAGATCCCCAGTAGGGGGTGTGTGAGAGGCAACCACACACTGATGTTTCTCTCCCTCTCTTTCTCCTTCCCTTCGCCTCTCTAAAACTAAATAAATAAAATCTTTTTTTAAAAAAGGGGAAAAAAAGAACATAAATAAAATTCACCCTGGCTCAAACCCAAAGGAAATCTATGGGCTTAAATAACTGAGAAGTCCAAGTCGGATCCAGGGGTCTAGCTGATAACACTGGGAGTCTGTCTTTCTCTTTCCAGTGTCTCTGCTTTCTTCAATGTTGGTTTCATTCCAAGGAAGACTTTGCCCCCATCAGGCAAAGTTTGCTAAGAGTACCTGTTTCTCAATAGATCTAATGAAAGTGTGAGGAAAGATGCTGAGCAGCCCAGCGTGGGTCAGAGGCCTATGGCTGAACCAATCCCTGTGTCCAGGAGGATGAAGTATTCTGATTGGTCAGACCTGTGTCACATGCTCTGTCCTAGAGCCAGGGGTTTGTATCAGCCCTCTATATGACATGGGCTGGAATCAGAGTAGAGGCAATTAGGTCTGCGAGGGTTATGTTCCACTCCTTCTGGTAGGAAGAGTAACTTCCCAATTGGTGTCAGGACTGAAACCAGGTTTACCCCAACCATGAGGAGAACCACTAATGCCAAGATGCCCCTTAAATAATGTTAACACCCTCCTTGGCCACAAGAAGTCAGAATTTTCAGCGGGTTTATTTTTAGTTTTGGTTTAACTACTCATTCCTTCACTTGTTGTAACTTACTCAAGGTGTCTGAAGTTTGTGGTGTTGGCCTCTCACTCTTTTAATGAAAAATTTTATTTGAAATGATTTAAAAGCTAGGCCAAGGGAAAGACTTCCACTGACCAAAAATCTTCTTGCTTGCAAAGATGAAGTACAGACAACCCTAACTTATCAATCAGTATCTGTTATACATTTGGGGTCCTGAAGGAAACCATGAATGACCTCTGCACTGCTGCCCAAACTTACCTGGGGTAGTATAGTACCTGCCTTCAGGTTGATACTAGGATGTTGTCATTTTATTCACATCATCTGACATTAATTTAGGTAATGAAAAAGGGGGCTCTTGGAGATGATTACTCAATTCTTAGATCTTTCAAACCAAGGTCAAGAGCAGAGAGACAAACACTGATTTAAATCAACAAAGCAAGTTCTCTAAGTTGATAAACAACAGGGTCTGTGGGTCTCAAACTCATCTTGTTTGAGGTGGAGTCTGAGCATCCCCAGGTTTCATAAAGGTCTGTTGGTTGGTGCCACCATTTTTGGGAACTACTGAATGAGGCCATTAGATCAGTCGTTTCACTGGTTCCAGGCTCAAGTTGAATTTCTGTTTAGGGGTTTGCACATTTTTAGCTTTAAGACCAGCACATTCCTGAAGTGATTTTTTGTGGAAATGATACTGTTTCCAGTGTGTTGGGATATGGAATAATGTGTATTTAAAAGCACCTTTGTGTGACTAGGATGTGTCACCTATCTTCTCAGAGCCAAATCTAGAATATGGTTATAAAAATTTTCATATAAAAAGTGCCCAGCACATTATAATTTGGAATAATGGCAGGTGCTGTTGTTATTTTGCAAGATTGAGAGTCATTGGTGAGGGATTGACTGGGGAATAGGAGTGGCTAACATCTGATTCATATATTCCTATCCCCAGTACCCATTGCCAGTTACCCTGCATGATATAATATGCGGACCCAAATAAATCAAATCAATCTAATGTCTCATATTACACAGGAGTTCAGTCCAAACTCATTGCCTAGGGTAAACAGTCACAGAGAGTCGAATTACCCTTGAGAATCCCTTAGACTATCTTTATTGTGCTATATAACAACACCTCTCAGTAAGTCCAGCCCAGCAGTTTTCTCCTAGTATTAGGAGAAGTTGCGGTGTCTCCATCACTACTCCAGATGAAGTAGTTGCCCTGCATGTAGTGGCTGTGTTGTAGGACACAGGCACACACAACATTATGCAACACTGCAGTCACTGTCAGCTCTGCTCAGGAGAGGCACTTGGTAACTGAGAATGTACCCTGAGGCTTACTCTCTGAATGGAATGGTGGGCTCAAACATTCACATATTTAAATAATATATATTTTTACAGGAAGCACAAGGTTGCTATATTAAACACACATAACATATAATGCTATTGCATGAGCAAACTTCTACTTGGCACTTTGCTTATGTGAAATGCAAGAATCTATTTTTTTTAAGGCAACCCCTCTAGTCACAAGCCAGGGTAGGGCAACTTAGGATGCCCTTCGAATTTAAGCTCTTCCAAGGGGAAAAAAATATCTGAACTTGCTCATAGAGATGTAGCCAAGGAGGGGATGTGGGAGGAGAGGCAGATTGATGTTTTAAAAATGAGACCTACACAGTGGATGGGGATCAGAAAAGTGTTTTGTGGCAGAACTCTGAGCCTAAAACTGTTCCTGGGGATCTCTTTACTCCTCACCCACCTGGAGGTTTGGGAATCCTTCCTAATTCCTAAAGAGTGACTTTGTTCCTGTTTTTCACAGATCCCCAGAGGTGACTCCATACATCATATGAGCCACTCCCAGATGCAGCCCGAGCTGCCCCCTCTGCCTGTTTCTGCTGAAGAGGGACCGTCTGAAATCTACCAGGTACATTCTCCCAGCTGCTGGTCTTCTGCTGGTACTAGTTGGGGGCAGACAGTTGAGACTTGACAAGTGGGAGTTTTGGTTATTTCTGTCGATGGCAAAGGCTGCAGCAGCAAGGGAGAAAGAATATGCAGTAGCACAAAGGTGAGTTAGAACTTGACCTTCTCACTTACCTGTTGTGTTCTTTAAACTCTGAATTTCTTCATCTTCGGTTGGAAAGTGAGAGTAATTATTTCTACTTTACAACCATGTCTGTAAGAAATAAAGACAATAGAAATAAATTACCTGACTCACAAACTTGCTGCTTATTGAAAGTAAACTTCAAAAATCATGACCACAGTGGTCAGAGAAGTACAATTGGCATCCATTCAGAACGTATTTGTGCCCTGGCCAGTGTCCTGGCTTAGTTGGTTGGAGCATATCAGTTGCAGATTCGATTCCTGGTTGGGGCACATAGCTAGGCTGTGGGTTTGATCTATCCCTGGTCTGAGAGGCAACCCATAGATGCTTCTCTCTCACATCAGCGTTTCTCTCTCTTCCTTCCTATGTCTCTAAAAGCAATGAGAAAATGTCCTCAGGTGAGGATAAAGAAATGTTTTTTTAATGAAATTATTTGCAGTGAATTTGCAGCATGTATTGGGTTGGCCAAAAAGTTTGTTTAGCTTTTCCTATACAATGGTTCTGGAAGTACTAAGTTGTCTTTAACTTCACTTGAAACAATTAGATTGTAGTGTGACAGCTGTCATGTCAGTGTACACTTAAAAAAAAAGTTATCACAATTGGTGGATTTTTGTGCAGCTGTTTTAATATTGAAGATGGAAGAAGATATACAGCAGGTTCAGTGTATTATGCTTTATTATTTCAAGAAAGGTAAAAACTCAGCTGAAACACAAAATAAGATTTGTGCAGTGTATGGAAAAGTTGCTGTGACTAATTGAATATGTCAAAAGTGGTTTGTGAGGTTTCTTGGTACTAGTGACATTTGGCCAAATAGTTCTTTGCTGTGGGGCTGTCTTATGCTTTGAAAGATGTTTAACAGCACCCCAGCCTCTACCCACCAGAAGCTAGTAGCAGGGGATACCTGACATACTCAAAATAATCCAAATCAATAAAGTTATTGGTGAAAATGAAAAATATGTCTTTTATTTTATGGAAAGAAACTAAACAGACTTTTTGGCCAACCCAACAGAAACAGCTTAAGGTATGTGGGATCCCATGAGTCTCAATGAGAGAATAGCCCTGGCCCTTCCGAGCCCAGACTGCAAGACATGATCCTCATTGTGTCTCCCTCTGCATTTCTTCTGTTGTAGACTGTCATGTCGCACAGCCTTTATCCCCCATTGATGCAACGCACATCATGGACCCTGGCTGTACCCTTCAAAGAGCAGGACCACCACCGTGGACCCAGTGATTCCATTGCCAACAATTACTCCTTAAAAGCTAGGGACCTGAAGACGAAAGACCTGCTGAAGGTCTACCAGCCAGTCACCATCAATGTCCCTAGGGAAAGGACTGTTCAGCAGCTATCATCAGGTATTTGTGGCATTGTGTCATACCAGCTTAGAATGGGGTCTTGAAGGGAGATTTGTAATCCTGGGTGTTAGTCCTGGCTTCACCTCTTGCTGCAGCTAGTTTTGGATAACCTCAAAATCTCAGTCTCCTCATCTATCAAGTGGGCATGACTAACCTTACATTTACCATACACCACGAACCTTATGTTACAATGTGCCAAATACTGTTCTCTGTGTACTTGTGTTAATCGATTGCCATATAACAAATTACCACCAAAATTAACAATTTAAAATAACCACCACTTATCTTATAGTTTCTATGTGTCAGGAATCTGAGCATGGCATAACTGGGTGATTCTGGCTTAGAGCTTCTCACAAGCAAGCAATCAAGGTGTTAGCCGGGGCCATAGTCATCTAAAGGTCACTAGGGAAAGCTCCTCCTCCAAGTTCACTCACATTCTCGGTCCTCATTGCCTGTTGGCCATAGACATCAGTTTCCTGCCACCTGGCCCTCTTGATGGGGCAGCTGTAACTTCTGACTTGCCTCATAGAGAACAAGGGGGAGAACAAAAGAGAGAAGGCTCTACCACAGTCTTTGTGGAACTTAATTTTGCAAGTGACATTTTATCACTTCTGCCATATTCTATTTATTAGAAGTGAGTTGCCAAGCCTACATTCCTAGGGATTTCACACGGCATGGTACCAGGAGGTGAGGGTCATTGGGGCCATTGTGGAAGCTGCTAGCCACAGTACTTTGTATGTATTATTTTAGTTCACCTGGTACACACATATCTGACCTTTAGTAGTTTGGAGCAATGTCTTTTTAATTTTTAAAGAGTATTTTGTCTATTAGTATTATGTCTGGAGTAGATTGAAGAGCTCAAAATTGAGTAGTGTGAACTCAAAAATACATCTTGAGTTTTCAGTTCTCTTTGATTCTCTCAGGACGTCAATTTAGTATTAGTATGTCATTAACACTTCTCTATTACTTGTTAATTTCCTTAGGCTAGAAACTTAAGCAAGTTTAGTAGTACAGCTTTATGTCATTTATTAAATTTATTTGTAGTTACTTTCTGTTGCAAATGATACTGTTTTTTCTATTTGCAATAATTATATTTATTGCAAATGATATTTGTGTTTTATTCATGATAGTCATATAATATTCCCTTTAAAATAAATATATTAGTTTTAAAAGTCTGAGTCTATTTTAAGAAAAGTATGAAACAATAATATACCTGATATTTAGAAAACAGAGCAACAGGGTTGTTTAGTAAGTCGAGTAGGCAGTTATTAACACTTGTCAAATGTATGGATGAATGGACAGTATGCTCACCCCCACTTCACAGTTGTGGCAGCTGAGACCTGAAGTAATGAGGTCACTTCTTCAGGGTCACACAGGTAATTAGTGGTGCAGATGGGACCAGAGCCCATATCTCCTGCCTCATCCCAGCACACCAGTTCACCCCCTCTGTAAGCTTCTGGACAGTCCTGACAGTCACATCCTTATGGACAGAGGATGGCCCAAGGTCACTGCCATCACTGATATCTTTCTTCTCCACTATTCTAGTAACAAAAAGCTCAACAGAGCCCAAAAAGAAGAAAATGAAGTTCTCCCCCGGAGACAAAGAGGATCCCACCAGGTAAGGTGTCCCTGTGGGTACAAGGGATTTCAGGACACCAGACTGAACCAGAAAAAGGTGTGTTCTCATTAAAACCATCCTCTGCTTCTTGGCTTCACAGCATTCCCAGACACCCAGGAACCAGTGAGTTTTTTTCCTCACAAATCCTCTTAATCTAAAAAAAAATAGACTCGATAAAAAAATAAATTAATCAACTGAGCTAACCAATGCTAACATATCTATATAGTGTTCCATAGCTAAAGGTCATCATTGAAGTCCACACCCTGCCATTAGATGGCACAGAGGAGGGGGCTTCTACAGCAGGATGACACTTATATGGCTGGATAAAAAGGGCTGACAGCACAGAGCCTCTGCACAGAGCCAGGGGCTGAGCGGTGTCTTCTTTTCAGGACCAAATCAGTCCACCACACCTCAACCTCTTCACCCAGGAAGAAGGAGGTAGTGACCACCCCGAGAAGCAGACCGATGAGTCCAGAAGAACAGATTAACGTGATGTTACAGAAGGAGATGGAAATAGACAGTAAAGAGGCCAAGCCATCTGAATCAGACTTGGAGGTATGTTCTTGTTACTTCATTTCTCTCAGTTTGTTGGGTGTTACTATTGGCATCTCAGTGATTCTAACCTGGAGGAGAACAGCAATCATCCAGGGCATGTTTTAAAAATACCAGAGTTCAGAGTCCAGAACAATCTACTGAGTGAGGGAGTGTGTGTGAATTATCTGCTCTAGAAATCAGTACCTTTGGGTCCTCTGAGAACATGAGTTGCAAAATGGTGACCCACAGGCAAGAGTTGCCAGATTTTGAAAACTAAAAACAAAACACAAAATAGGACACCCAATTAAATTTGAATTTCAGATACACAATGAATATTTTTTTTGTATAAGTATATCCCAACACATCTGATAACCCTACCATAGGCTGAATTTGGTCTATCGATGGTTTTTTTTTTTTAGATTTTATCTATTTTTAGAGAGAAGGGAAGGTGGGGAGAAAGAGAGGAAGAGAAACATCAATGTGAGAGAGAAACATCAATCAGTTGCCTCTCCCATACACCCTGATGGGGATAGAAACTGTAACCCAGGCATGTGCCCTAACCAGGAATCCAACTGGCTAACTTTTGCTTTGTGAGACAACGCTCAACCACACTGGTCAGGGCATACCAATGTTTGTTGAAAATGAGGGTAATCCCGCATAAGCTAGGTTTTTAACCTCTCTTGAGTAAAATTAAGATATTTGAAGCTGATTAGTAAGCTGCCTTCTTTATTCTCCAGTTTGTCACAGTCTCTACCATTTCTTCTTATTTTTTTTATGTTCAGCCAACTTTCACTTGTTAATGTTACCCGCTTCATTCCAGGTAGGCTTTCAAGTTTCTAACCTCTATCTTAAAAGAAAAACAATAAAACTTTAGAGCAAATAGCTCATGAGTGTATATTGTATAATAAAATGGTTAACAATAAAAACTCATATGTGCTATTGGCAAAATTCAATGCTAAACCCATGCTTGAGCCCATTCAAGAGCTGGGTGCTATGATTATTCCTATGGCCCAGGTGTGGAAATTGGGGTGTAGGCTGATTCAACAACTTGCTCTGGATTATACAGTCAGTAAGAGACAAAGCTAGAACTTAGCTGACACCAGGTCTGGCTGATACTAAAAGTCTCTGTGCTCTTAAGAGCTACCCAGCATTTCTCAAAATTGCCTGAAAATTAGAGTCACTTGAAGTGCTTCTTTAAACCACCCCAAACTACCTGAGGAGGCGTCTGTGAACCACATTTTAACCAGAGCCTCTCCCCACCCCAGGAAGTTCTCATGATGAGGGAGTATGGACGTTTTTCCTATATAATCAGCTTCCATTAAAGTTGGAGAAAGGTGAGCTCAGCCTCTTCCGACCACAATCAGCACTGGAACCCAAAGCTAATTTCAAACCATTTCCTACACTTAGTGCTTCTTAGAAAATCCATCTAAGAAAATTCATTTCTAGAGCAACTCAGCCATCCAGCAGCTTAGAGGCCAGATCTAAATAAACAAAACCTTCTGATGTCACCAGGTCACATTGGTCATTTTTGTTCACCTTGTGCATCTGTTGCTTTTCTAAACTCAGAAGTCCATGGTTGGATTTGAAGAACTATAAATCTCACTAGGTCTTTGGGGATTTTTTCCCTCAACTGACAGCTACAAGCCCCAGGATCAAAGTACTCTGTAGAGGATCATGGTATTGAGGAGAGTGAATTATTTGAGTCCATTTAAGGAGCTTGTCGTTCCTCTTCTTAAAGCTCATCAGATATGCTGCCTTGTCCCCAGACTCATGCCTCTGTTCCTGTCTGCATGGCCTTTGAGAAGTTCTTTACAGTTCACTGAAATCTCCGCAGCTTTGGCTGAATACTCCAGAGGCATGGGGAAGATTGCCAGTGATCTTATAGCAAGGGGTGTGAAATCATAGGCCCAGAAAGCGTGATTGTAGTGAGTGAAGGGTGGGGTGGGTGCTGTGTGAACATGGCCTCCTGGCAGCTGCTGGGTGTGGGCAGGTGGGCATAGTTCACCAATCGTGATCATTTTCTTGCTGGTGGCTTGTTTATGGAAGAGATATTCTTACTATTTGACCAATGGAATCCGAAAAGACATGATTGCCCCTGAGGAGGACGAAGTGATGGTTCGGATTGCAAAGCTGATTCCTAACACACTGCTGACAAGTCCCTTCCTGGAACCCCTGGTGAAGATCCTTGTGGAGGAGAAGGAAAATGATTATTACAACAGCCTCATCAAAAGCATCGGTAAGGCTGGGCAGAAACGGGGCAGGGGGTTCCCATGTAGAGGGCACCTTCTTTCCTCTCCCTCTCAGTGTTCTACCCTGGTTCCTCTGAAAATGCCAAAAGCATCATTTAACTTTTAATTCACCACCACTTATGCCTGTACCAACCCTTTTCACACATTAATGTGCATCTGCTTAACCTGGGGTTTCTGGTTAAAATGCAGACTCTGATGCAGTAGATCTGGGGCAGGCCCAATGTTTTGAATTTCTAACAAGCTCCTAGGTGAGGCAGCTACTCCCCTGAGGGCAACACTCAGTACATGCCTCTTCTCTGGAGTGTGTTTTGCCTCTCCACAACCCTCTGTGGCCACTCTATGCTCTTCACTCACAGCACTCCTTGTCTCTACTTTCAACTCGCCCTGCTCCGGGACTTCTGCGCTGCTAACTCTCTACTGTTGGTTAAGACTGGCCTTGCCTTTGCATTTCTCATGGATATTAGGTGCCTTGCTCGTCTGTTAGCTCTATGGTGGTGAAAGATGTCTTAGTGACCCTCACTCCCCTTCATCTGTGGCCCCAGGGCTTGTGCTCACAGCAGGTCGTGGGCACTATTTAATGATGGTGACTAATGTGATAAATACATCAAAGAGGGGGGGTGATCATGTCAGTTTCCTACCTTCCTATTTCATCTGGCTAACAGCTGTCTTTAACAACTTGTCTAGTTGTTTTCAATTTCCTACTGAACTTTCTAATGGTGTCAGTATAATGGCTCCTTGCCTACTACAAGGTAGAATCAAACTTATAAGGATAAACATGCATAGTCCTTCAAATTCCAGCCCCGACCTTCTTCTCCATTCTTACCACCTTGAACTCTAAACACTTGCACCTGATATTTCTGCTGCAGAATGAACAGTAGCTCCTGGAGCATGTTATACAAAAGTATGGAACTGTGCTTCATTGCATGCTGTTTCTTCTGCCCCCAGTACTCTTCCCTTCTTGTCCTCTCTGAGAAATTCCGACTCATTCTTTATGACCCAACTCAAATGTTACCTTCTCAGTGAAGCTTTTACCAATCTTTCTTTCCTTAGCATGTGAGATTTTGGGCCTCTGAATTTCCATCATAAGTACCTGGTGTCATCCATTGTGTTAATTTTGCTTGGTAACTATTTTGGTATGAGAAGTCAACTAATGATTAATGCGGTATCAGCAAATACTAGTTTATTGTCATGTACAATGCTAGATATTCTAACAGGATTCAATTCCAGGTTGTTTTAGTGCTCCAGACTGTGCAGTCACCCACCTCCTTCCCAGATATACCTTCAGGAAGGAAAAACAGAACAACAGAGTAGAGTTCCCCTAATTTACTTATCTTCAGGTGTCCTTTGAAGTGTTCAAGTGTTTGACCTTTCAAGTGTTTACCTTCTAAGTGTTGAACTAAGGGCACAGACTACTGGAGGTCTCTACTGAAAACAAGTATTTGCCCTGTTGCTTACAGTTGATTACATCCTCATGGACCCAGAGGAGAAAAAGAGGCTCTTCATTAAGAGCATCCCCTGCCTGTTCCCTCAAAGAGTGATCCGGGCCCCTGTGCCCTGGCACAGTGTCTACAGGAACGCCAAGAGGTGGAATGAGGAGCACCAGCACACAGTGAACTTCATGATGCTCGGCCTAGAGGAACTATGGTTTCAAGAGTAAGAAAAGGCCTCTTTCTCTTCCTTTTCCTCTTTTTATTGCTTCCATATAGAAGAGAACATCTTATGCTGGGCATTATGGATTAGCCCTGCCCTTGAAGTGAAATGGCAAGAATCCTAGAACCATACCCAAGAGTCCTAAGCTCCACATCCTCCTCAACCAATAAGTGTGTTACCCTGTCCACACAGGGGTCAGTGGCCCTCCTTGTGCTCCCTGGCACCAGTGTCTCTAAACACTGGAGCACACTGGTTAAGAGCATAGATGTAGAGCCAGCCTGCTTAGGTCCAGACCATCACTCTACTGCTTTGTGAGTAATACATATGGGTATGCCACATCACCTCTCTGTGCCTCAGCTCTGAATTTGAGACAAAATGACAGCTCCTACTTCATAGGGTTGCAAGAGGAATAAATAAGTTAATGTATGCATTAATGTGCCTGACATAAGTACCCAGTGTGTGGTAATTAGCCATCACCTCCATTTTGACATGTGTCTCACTGAATTCTAATATGTCTATTTGTTTGTCTCTCTCTGATGTATGAGATGTGTGGGTGCTTGGGTATTATTCCTTTATGTAGCACAGTTTCAGCACGGTATGGCAAGCAGTAGTCTCAGTTTAATTCATCAGTGACTAAATTGGCTACAGGAATTATAGAAGTCAGAGGACGCAGGGGTCACTTTGTTTTTTCTCTTAAAGTTTTCTAAACTGAAATATAATTCATACACCATAAAATTCACCCCTTTAAACTACTACAATGCAGTAGTTTTTAGTGTATTCACAAATTCTTTACAACCCCACTACTCTAATTTAAGAATATTTCAATCATCCCCAAAAGAAACCATGTTCCCATTAGCAGTCACACCTGCTAATGTTCTCCCTTCCGCTCTTCACCAGGCAACCACTAGTCTGCTTTCTCTCTCTGTGGGTTCGCCTATTCTGGGCATTTCATACCAATGGAATCATATGGTCCTTTGTGTGTGGCTGCTTTTACTCAGCATGATGTTTTCATGGTTCATCCACATTGAAATATGTATTAGGATTTCATTCCTTTTTATGGCTGAACAATATTTCATTGATGGCTATTCCACATTTTGTGTATGCATTCTTCAACTGCACCAGAAAGAAAGACTGTCTTTTTGTTATGGGCCCCTCAAGAGGGGGTGCAAATCCTGGTGGGAGAATGAGGCCCCCAGAGTTCACTGAAAGGTCAGGCTAATGACACAATAAGCTGCCACCACATGGGTTTTTTTTTTAGAAAAATTACAGGCAAAAAGTTAAAGGTATGTTTTGCTTTGATTGGCTGAACTTATCAGCTCAAATATTTTGTTTTGTGGAGGATCTCTAGTGTAGAATGTGTTTTATCTTGGAGAGCTTACTTGTTTTTCACATTCTTAGTTTTACCTGCATTTTTAAAGGAATTGTAGAGGAAGTCAACCTACGATGGAGCCCACCAATGATAAAAAGTAAAAGCATTCCTTCTTTGAACTGAATTCTGTTTTCTAAGGCTTTGGAGGTTCCAATCAAGACACTGAAAAAAGAAGTAATTTTCTAACTCTGTTGAAGTAGATAGAGTAATAATTTATAGAATGGGCTTTGAAACTAGACCGTCTGGGCTCTGGTTTTTGCTCTGTCACTAATGTTCTTGTTCTGTCACTAATGGGGGGACTTAATCTCTCTGGGCCCCTGTTTTTTTGTCTGCAAAATGGGAATAACAATGCTTACTTCATGGGGTTGCTGGGTGGAGAGCTTAGAACAGTGCTTGGCTTACAGTAGCTGTTTAATAAGTAAAAATACTGCTGTATCTACAAGCATGTTTATGGCCTCAAAAAATCAATTAACCTAGAAATTAACAAGGAACTCAGTCTCAGGCTGGTAAAATTGCCAGAGGCTCAGTTCCTAGAGGATAATGCATGTGAGTTTAATTTGATTACGTAATGAAGATGGAAAATTATTGAACCTGTAGCCTCTACTGAGAAGAAAGGATTCTTACCACCTGCTTTTCATGGCTCTGTAAAGAAAATTATGTAGGCAACAAAAGCACAAAAATGAGCCAGAATTATTCATAAAGCTTTTGTCAAAAAAAAAATTGCAATGACAAAGATTTGTTAAGGAAATGATATACAGAGTAGTTTTCTTACATGACCTGCACTATTTAACTTTAAAAATTCTAAGAGGTCACCTAGTCATTTGTAAAGGGTGAGATGTTTGGAGACAGAATGAGGGTTGTGGTCTAAAGAAAGAATACGTTTTCTCATCACTGTGAGTAGTTTGTTAGGAGTCAATTAAAGATGTGTAACATAATTATCAGGTTGTGACAGGGTCATGCTGGAGTTGAATAACAAATGTAGTGAGTGAGGCCCTCAGGTTCTATGTTTCTCTGGCAGTGCTCTGTGACTGGCCAGACAAGATAAAGACTAAGTTCCCCACCTCCACCAAAAAGGAATCGAGGCTGCCAGATTTTAGGAGGAAGAATGCCTGAAAGTCATTACAGTGGGTGATGAAAATGAGAAGCAAAATCTGAGACAAGCTAAGAAATAGAGGAGAGATCGCATTGGGGAAGTGATAGGCACTGATGATTTAAAAGAGTGATTTATAAATGCATGGAATAGATGTCAGGAAGAGAAATGGTGGTCCTAAGAGCTAAAAAAGCACTTGGGGAGTGTGGTGAAAGGCAACTTACTCAACTTACTGGTGAAAGAAATAGGAAAAGATAGCATCACAGAAGGGGGTGTTCATCCAACAAATGTATTTTGAGTGTCTGTGGCGTGTAAGGCATTGTGCTGAGGGAGGCTCTGTGTGTGTCTTGGTGAAGCTGTCAGGGGTAGGTCTACAGGGTTTTGGGGCTCAGACCGAAGCTGTCCTTCAAGTTTTCTTGAGTAGCTCAACAACCCACTTGATGGTGAAGATGGTGCTTTGCTCGCCCTGTCCTCTGTGTCTTCTGTTTGTGAATACCTTTGATTGGTCCATTTGGTATCCCAGTTCCCAGCCAGCTAAACAGGAAGTTGGTGCCAAAACATCCTCCGCAGATGGGTCACCCAATGTGACACGTAGGAAGGCTCAGTGAGCACCCACTGCGTTGACTCATGTATCTACTCTTTGCAAGAGTTTTTGTGGACTGTCCACTCCCTCTCAGACTCCCAGATTTTTCAGATATACTTAGTTTTGATTTGTTTAAATCTCCTCTCATTGAAGAAAGAGAATATATGCCCCTTGAGCCCATCCTGCTCAATTTGTCATTAAGCATCTTCTCAGCTGAGGTGGTTTCTCCCTTTCTTTGGCAGATTCAGAGACCTCAGGTTTGTTCGAACCGCAGAATTACTGGCGGGGAAACTGCCACTTCAGCCTCATGAGTATCGGGATGTGGTCCAGAAACACTGTGCGGAAGCGCGCAGCATCCTCCTGAACAGGTTAGTGTCTGGTCTGAGTGCGGCTGCCTCACAGGGCCAGGAATACAGAAGACTCTGGCGTGAGCACTGGCTCCCAGCCAGGGGATGTACAAAGTCTGTTGACCTCCCACTGACACCTCTCTCTGCCCTCTTCCTTTCAGTGCCCTCCCTGCACCGCTTTTGTGTCCCCTCACATCCACGGCTCTCCAAACCCTCCAGTCTCCCTCCAACTTTTTAAACTCTCTCATCAGCATTTGTTGTAAGGTGCCGCTTCCACCCCCCTCTGCTGAAATCCTCAAGGTCGTGCTGTGTTACAGGACAGTACAATTGAATGACGTGTTCAGGTGGCTCAGATAAGCAGCCACAAGGTTCCATGGTTAGGAGGTTTTCAGCCACTTAGACAACTCTTTTTTCTTTGCAAATGCATGCAGGACTATGTCCAGAGCCAGAGAAATCCCTTAGATAAAATGATGATGATGATACCTGCCATTGGGTTTTTATTATTAGAGAATAAGTATGTATATGCAGTAGCTGGCACATGGTAGCTGCTTAGCAAATGTGGTCACTATTGCTAGATTGTAGAGTAGTAGTTTTCTGGCAATCAGAAAAGAGGCATAATGGAATGAAAAGACCAGTGGTTCCCACTGAAAACTGGGAATTAGAATTTGGGGGAAGCAGGAAGAAAGGAACAGTAAGGCATCTTTTGGTTTTCTCATTTCTGCTCTCAATTTCTGAACAGCTACTGCCACACTGGAGTTTCTCCTCTTGAGTTTTCTTTCTCCTCTCCTCTTTCTCTCTTTCCTCCTAAAAAGTCTGAAACAGAGACCAGGCAGTTAGCTGGGAGAAAAGATGCACAGGACATTCCAGTTCCTTAGGCTCCTTCACCCCAATCTCTGATTATAATGGGAAAGCTATAGACTCTCCCAGCAGAACATGGCACCAGTATCCCCTATCCATCTGGGTATTGCTAACAGAAGAATGATCTGTCAATTCAGATCTTAGTACTTTCTTCTCAGGAAAGGGGTGTTGGCAGGTGAGGTGGCCAGGGGTATGAAAGTACCATTTGGCAAAGTTGCGGTCTCCTTTGTTGCAAAGAGTGAGAATGGCTGAGAGAATTTCTTGGAACAGTTTGGAAGCTGTTCTCCTTTGGATGTCCCCCTGTCATTGCAGGTGGATCCCCACCTGTGCCCAGCTTTTTCTCACCTGGAAGGAGCAGTGGGTCCATTTTGCTCCCCAAAGTGACTACGACTCCTCTCGTAACATTGAGGAATATTTCGCTTCTGTTGCATCATTCATGTCACTCCAGCTCAGAGGGTTGGTCATGAAGTCTCTTGAAGATCTTGTTTCCTTTTTCATGATACACAAGGTATGTAGGGGACCATAAAGAGGCCTTTCTGAGGGGAAATGACCAAGGTATAATCAGGATTCCATTAGCTACAAGCCAGAACAAAAAGTAAAATTCTTGATTCATACATACTTCAGGTCATTATTCGTTTACAAACTAATAATATAAATATACAGCAAGCTTTCCTGAGATAATTACCTACCACTAATTGTGTAAAAATATACATAAATGGAGAAGTTGTTAAGAAAAATTACAGAAAGATTGAATAAAATGGAATACATACCTTTTATAGTAGGGGGTGCGGTCACTTTTTCATCCTCTCTGTTAAAGGACAGGGTTGAAAAAGGGTTGTTATCAACCGTTACCTTGATGTTTAGGGAGTATTGGATGTATTATTGCAGGTACTGACTTTTGTTGTTTGGTTTTTGAAAGGGGCATCCCTAAAAACAAAAGGCTTGGTTGACCTAATCAATAACTTCATGCAACTACTTCAGTGAAGTAGAACTAAACACCAAAATACTCAGTCCTGGTTTTCAAAGCATCATAGCATCATCTCAACTTAGGGAGCCTGGGGATCAAGGAAGACTCTTTTGGATTTTACGTCATGTGGACATCTTACCTTAAAAAGAGTAATAAGGAGTTAAAATTATCTGGGTATAAAAAGTTAAGTTCTAGCATATTACCCAAGTGAAATAATGATGAACAGTTGACCTTTTGCTAAAAAAATATAGAAACAAGTGTTGTTGAATTTAGACTGCCATGTTAGCACTTTAGTGAGGACCAAACCATAGGTGTCACTGTGGCCTTCCACTCTGCCAAACACAAGAGACTCAGATGTGTGAACAAATCTTACTCTAAAATTCCACACAGAAGGATCTTCATATACCTGAAAGAAGGGGAAATTTATGGGTATTTGACACACGGTAGGTGCCCAACAACTATTTGTCAATCATCTTTAAACTGCTCTAGAAATGTCTAAAAGCAATTAGACAAGTACTTCACAGCTGTTCTATGGCAATTTCATTAGGCACTGTCATTTATGAAAGGCATCTTGTATTACTAGCCTGTATAGAGAATTAAGAATATTTCTACACCAATATTTTTGTTGTAGGGATTCTTGACATTTTGACTGTCTAAAATAGACTACAGGCTTATTAGCAACTTCATTTGAGGTGTACAGATAATTAATTATATGTTTGGATTTAGTCAACAAATTTTTATTGAACATCTACTGTGTGCTAAATGCCATGTTGGATATTTTGGAAGAGGTAGATGGTTCAGACACAGGTTGTGCCCTCAGGTTTAGAATAGAATAGAAAAGTT
>VMDR010014805.1:0-23051 GCA_007922815.1 Macrotus californicus | reverse complement strand
ATATGTGTGCCTGTGTGTGCATGTGTGTAATGGGTATATTATATTGCAATACCTGTACAACACCTACATTCAACACCTTCCCCAAGGGATAGGGGTAGGGAAGATCAAAGTAAGGAATACTGTCCTTTTATAAAACATGTTTGAGATGTTTGATCTTCACTTTTACTTTACCTAGAAATTGTAGACAGAAAAGTGTTGTAGTCTCCAAATTATCCTTGTTACTGATATTGATTAAATTCACCTCATATAGTCCAAAGACACATGATCTTAATTTTAATCAAGGTTTCAAGACATATTCATTTTTCTCCTCTGTTGAGTTGCCTTCTGTTTTATTCTTGTCCACTTGTCATTCTAGTGACACTTCATGATTTTGTTTTTTTTTTTTAAATTGTTCTCACTACCCTAGTCCTGTTGGTTATCAAGTCTTGCCTTTTAGATCTCTGAGATAATTGAATCCTTCGGTTACTCGCTTTCCTACGGCCATTTGTTTTCTGTATTTAGTCACTTACTGCCTCCTGCTTGGACTGTCACAATTGCTAGGACACGGTGCTTTACCCTCTCCCTCCTTCAAAACAAGTTCGCACTTGGAGTAAATTCACGTTTAACTATCATTTGCTGAGCACTTACTAGTTTATATTATTAAATACTCAGAGAAACACTGTGAAATATAATTTCACATATGGGGAAATTGGTCTCGGGGGAAACTGGTCCTTTGATCCCCAAAACAGTGTTTTGTCTTTTATACAATGCATTTCTAAAACATGGATCTTAGCTATGACTCTTTAATAGTGTTGGTGCCCTCCTCTTGCCAACAGGATAAACTCAAGATTCCCTAGAAGGATCTGCAGGACACTTTGCTGTCTGTCTTCATGGTTCATTCTCCTCACCATCACTCACTCCAGGTCTGGGCAGACTTGTCCCTTGATGTTATTTGATATTATTATGTGTCAATGCTTTTGCTCAAGCTCTTTCCTTTGCCTGCAATGCTGTTGCCACCCTAGTCTACTGCATGGACTTCTTCTCATCTTTAAGAACCATTTAAAGAGACACCAGCTACTTAAAGCTGCCATTTATTTTCGCAGGCAGAGCTAAGTGCTTCTTTGTCTGTGTTTGTATAATTCTTTGTTTATGCTTCAGTTGTGGTCCTATCACATTACTTTTTATTTAAAAATAGGAAAATGTCTGAGTAAAAAATTGCATATTTATTGAATGGTATAGTGTGTATATCTTAAAATATATTTTCAAAGATTATTGTATGATTTTTGACAATATAATGTTAAGTAAAAAAGCAGAATGCAAATAGATTACAGAAAAATGCCAATTTGTATACATATATACACATTACATACTATATACACATTATATATTTACATGTAAATATTTATTTATTTGTTTATTCTAATTGCCCAAAACAGTGGTTATCTCCAGATGGTGAGATTGACGAGGACTTACGTTTTGTCTTGTAAGGTCTTTGGCACTTTCTAAATATTCCCGTTTCTTAAGAAGACTATGCTTATATCATTGGGTTAATTGTTAGATCAAAAGTAAATAATTAATGAAAATTCCATTTTCTGCATTGCTAAGTTCAAAATAAATTATTCCCTGAGTCATTCGGTTCCATGAAGTAGTTTAATTCTGATAATTGGTTTAAAGAAACTGCTCATTTTCCACTTCTACAAAATCACTCTGTGGACTCAATGTTAAAAATCGTATACACTAGATGCATAGGCTGGACACAGACAATGCAAAACTAACGTTAAAATAGCAGTCAAACTATATGCATGCCACTGAAAACAAGGACAGAGGTCTACCCGTATTCTTGTCAAATGACTGTTTTGAAAGAATCTTTTCTCTAATAGGTTTAGCTGGTTGAATATCACCTTGCTTTTGACTAAGGCAATTCTATGGAATGGGATGTTTACTGCCAGTTTTGGCTGACCACACCCTATGTGCTAGGCACTATTTCAAGGTTTTGCCTGTACACTGTTACCTGAAATCTATCCACAACAGAAAATATTATGATGTGTATGTGTTATTTTACAACAACCGTCTGAGATAGAAATGGTTAATGTCCTCTTTTTACAGGTGCTGGCAATGAGGCACCGAGAAGTTAAGTAATTTGCCCTATGGCACCCACCTATGGGAGGGATGCAACTGGTTTTTGAACGAAGGCAACTGGATTCCTAAGCCTGTCCTCTGGATGTTATGTTATACTATCTTTCCCTTTATAAATTTATGAAGCCTTTAAAAGGCCAAAATTAGTCTTAAAATCCAATGTGCCATTTTCCCATTGTGTTTCTAACAGGGTGACCATTTTACCTTCTGTACACTCAAAAGTGTGACGAAGATATGGTTTCCCTTTTTTCATAGCTAATACAGCACACTGCCTGAGCCCCGGCCTATGGGGTAGAGGAGAAAATGACATTACATAACTTGGTAAATTCAGCAAAACTTTAAAGAGCCTCTTGCATAGCTCAGTCACTTTTGAAAAACTTAGTTTTTCAGATACTCTGCCTTTCCTCCTGTTTTTCTCCAATATGGGTTTGCGGGGGTTGGAGAGATGGTGCAATCTGGTGGAGCTGGTCTTCAAGGGTGTGAGAACTGGTACCCCTGCAGTGCTGTCTGTCTGGTTCCATTCCTGAGCACTCTGTGAGTCTGCTGCTGCTACCAATCCTGACTGTGGTCTCTCCTCCCTTAACTAAGGTGCTCAGTGGATGTGGCCCCAGGTCAATTCTCCTGCAAAGAACCCCTACCTTCATTTATTCTGATTGATCACCTTTTCTATAGGGTCCTATTACCCCATTACTGAAGCAACTCCATCTGAGAAGCTTTACGATGAGACCCAGTGGATCAATACCTCACCCCAACTCAGCAGGGCTAAATAAAGCCATCTCCATGCCTGATGATGGCTTCTCGCAGCTGTCGAGGTAACAAGGGGCAGGTCGGGTACCCCCCACCCCTGAGCTCCAAGTGGGAAGTGGAGCTTTGCTCTTTCTCGTGCCCTACATAAAATGCCTCTTCTTTGCAAGGCTTTAGACCTGTTGTGGCACATGGTTTCCCTATTTCTTTGGCCTCTTTCTTCTAGAAAATGTGAGCTTTATCCTTAAAGTTTTGGCCCATTAGACCAGTTTCCCAAATCATAGCTTCCTTGTGCCCTCCTCTTTTCCCTGTGGCTACATTTTATTCAACAACATTGAATGGTAGGCCAGTCACTCTGCTTGTAAGCACTTACAAATATTAGCTCATTTAGTCGAATTCCCATAAGTCCTTATAATATCCCTGTGAGATAAGTGGTGCTATCCCTCCTGTGTAGAAGAGGAAACTGAGTCACAGGAAGTTAAACAACTTCCCAAAGCCACATAAGCTGCTACGTACGTGGCAGAGCTGGGACTCAAACCTCAGCAGGACTGGGGTCCATGCTTCTGGCTGCCATGCTGTGCTGACTCACATAAGATGCCAGCAGATGTGGCTGGGCAGAGAGGAATTGAATTACTGATAAGGAAACAGAAACTTGGAATGACGTCAAAAATATTATATACCTGACATGTTCATAAGTTTGAATTAGGCTCACTTGGAAAAATAGTTCTGAAAGGAAAAGAAATCACTCAAAGAGCTCTTGAGTTAAATAAATATTTTAACTGCCAGCAATCATTCTAGATTTCAGTTGAAAGAGAAGTGATCTCTAGAGGTATATGCTTGAATAACATTATTGTAATGTGTAGACTTGCTAATAGTTGCAGTGAAATACTTTCATTTTTATTTTTGTTAGTTCTTGTTTTTTTATAGGTATATAGGATAGAGAGTTTGTCTGCTTATTCGGTTTGAGTTAAGTAGTCCCAGAAGGTCCATCTATCCCTAAATAATTCCCTCATGGACTAAATTCCTTAACTTTATCTAACCTTCCTCAACTTAAGAATTTACCTGGAGAAAGTGAGAGCTGATTTTGGAGTCTCAAGGATCGAAGGCACACAAAGCTGTGTGAGGCGATACATCTGGGGTTTTGCGGGGTCAGGACAGTAGAAAGGCAATTGACATCCGCAGTTTGGGGGAGAGAAAGAGAGCTCCACAGAGTGTTAAAGTTAAATCATATAAAATTGCTGATATTCACTGTCTTGGGCCTGTTTTAAATGTCAATCTCATATGGTTTAACCTAAAGAAGGAATTTGGAAATTTAGGTTATTTTGGAATTTTGCGTAGGCTTATTCTAAACTCACCTATGCCTTCATTCTACCCAATGTCTGGTAGCCCTTTAATAAAAGTGAAAAGTGACTTCAGGCAAATATTTATTTTTAACCTTTTAACTTTACCAGTAGATATAAACCTCCAGTATGCCCTGTATTCCATACAAACTGCTTTTTGCTTTTTTAAGCTTGCATTTGTAATCAGCTGTAAGATCCTTGGGGACTATCTAGTGTTGATGGGCTCCATGTTAAGAACTTGTTTCTTTCAATAAAGGCTATAATTTACCCATTTTAAAACCTGATGTTAAGTAAGAGTATGACTGTAATTTTCTCAACAAAAGATAAAAGAAAGCCTTTGTGACTTGCTTTTCTGAGGCTATCAACAGCAAAAAGAAATGGATTGTGACTGAGATTTTGGGGAAGTGGGTGTTGAATATTATTACTTTAAACATATTTGAAAAAATATAAAGCCAGAATTATGTTTGATTTTGAACAAACCCTAAAGAACTATGCCTCTTAAGGTTTATTAAATATTTTATTGAAGACATGACATATGTTTGAAGATAATATAAGTCTTCTTTTTATGGATTAAATATTGAAAGAACATACCATGGCTGACTGTGCAATATGAGGTATTTGAAGGCAAATCAGGCCTTCAAAAATGTGTGGGTCTCTAAATTGGAATGAAGTCAGTTTTTCTTACGCTAACTGGGATTACACGGTGTCTCCACAAATGCAGGGTGATGGCCCATTCTCTCTGCTTGCTTTTCTTACAAATTGTTCTCCACGAATGTTGGCTGGCTGCCCAAGTATTTTAGGCTTCAGATACCTTAAGTATATCAAATATTGATTTACTTCAGTTGTGAAGTGATATCTTTGATTCTCCCAGAGTTTACATATCTAATAAAATTTTAATTAAAATCTAGGTCATCAGGATGGTTTCTCATGTATTCAGAGAAGAATTTCTTTTACACTTTATGCAGATCTGCTAATGGGACTTCAATCACTCCTGAGCACTCAACAGCAGATAATGCAGGAGCAGTGCGTTCCCTTGACCTGAGGCATTACTCAAATCTCCATTCTCATGGCTACGAAGAAGTTGCTCTCATTTTAAGAATTTGTACTTGGTGAAAAAGTGTGAATTTAAAAATCTACTTATATTCATAATTAGAACTTTACTATCTTTACTGGTATTTCTATTTAATCACTGAGACAAAAGTTCAAGTTCAAATTTGGTTCCAAGTAGATCATCACCAATTTAGAGAGAAATGTCTGCAGTGATTTTCCACCCTGAGGAAGGTATCTATGGTTATACCCATTGGACTCAGGACAAAACTGAGGTATGTGAGGGTCAGTCAAGGCCACACAGCCAACGGGTGGCAGGGCCAGGGCTAAACTCTGGCAGTTCGAAACCAGAGTCTGTACTTTTTAACTACTATGCTATTTTGTTTGAAATAAATGATCTTTTTAAAAAAATCACAGAAAATAAAAACTTCTGTGTTTTCCTTAGACTGAATCAATTTTTAGTTTCTTAGTAGAAGGCCGTTGAATCAGTTTCTCTTGAATTTCAAGTAGGACCAGAGATGTGTACAGACAGGTGGGGTGTTTCCACCAGGCACTGTTAGAGGCTGTTGATGATGTGAGACATTTCAAATAAATGCCCAGGCACATGGAAAGTGATAAGCCATCTTAGATGATTACTTTTCAGCACTTACCTTGTGCCAGGCACTCTGCTATACAAATTTTATACTTTATTTCACTTACCTCTCACTACAATCCTTTGAAAAAGGTAACATTGTTATTTATGATGAGCAAACAGACTCAGAGAGGCTGACTAGCTTAGAGAGAAGAATTGGCCATAATATGCTTTTAACTAGGTCTACCACACTCTTAAACATTAAGCCAGCATTTGCAAATTGTGCTGAAATGTCTTGCTGCATTAAAATCACCAAGAGATTAAAAATATCTATTGAATCAAAATACCTGAGGAAGGTATAGCCATCGATCCTTACCATACACCCATATTTGAGAACTATTCCAGACCAGAGTGTCTCAAACCTTAGCTGGTAAGAGGATGACCTGCAGGGCTTGTCACGTTACAGATCGTTGGCCCCAGAGTTCCTTATTCAGGGGGTCTGAGCTGGGGCCTGGAACTGGCATTTGTAACAAGGTCCTGGGTGACACAGATGTCTGGGGACCTCACTTTGAGAACCAGTCTGCTGGTAATGCTGCTATGCTGAGGTTGTCACGAAGAAAATATCGTTGTTTAGGTTAAAACGATTTTCATAAAGTTCTTATATTCTTTTGCCTTGTTAATTTCATGATAAATGATTTGTATGTGGAAATTGTTGTAATCATTTCTACTTTCTTTTCAGCTATAACATTCTGACTATTTCCGCGTTCTTTAACTGAGATATTCACCTACTATAAATTTAAGAATTGTATTACATCCTTTCTAAGTCCTAAGGGGCTACAAATAATGCTTGTTATTGCTTTGCTTAGGTTAAAAAGCAAGGTAAGAAATTGCTGAAGCTTCTGCTCATTTAAGAAGTAGAGAGCTGGCACTTTTCAAATTAAAAGGAACATAATCTAAAATCACATGCATCTTCTGGCTGTTACCCCAGCCCCTATGAATCCCCCTTCCCCATCAACGGCCGGTTGCTTGAGCATGAAGCCAAGTACAGTAGCTGCTTCAGCTGGGGCATGCAGCAATTGCTCTGTGAGGTGCTGAAGTCCTACCTCACCAGAGAAAGCCGGCTGACACAATTTTGCCTGAGGGGCTTTTCAGCAGAGCATCTGTTTTTTTTTTTGATACACTTTGCCTATTAATTTTTATCTCCAATGTGTTGGAACCGAGAAAAAAATGTCTCCTTCTTGATGCCTCTCTCTGCCTATGTTTCATGTAGGTGCCATTGATGTTTTTATACAGCATATTCCCAGGAAGCAAGAAATGTTTTTTTTTTCTGTAACGTTCCCTTTGCTTAACTGTGTACTTATTAATAGCAGATTGCATAATCTTGAAGATATCTTCTAACCTTTTGTTTCTAAAATTCTGTCATATGCATATATATACAGATATATATGCATGATTTCTGTTTTTTTTGGGGGGGGCAGTGAGAGGAGTTTATTCCTCCAAGAGAAACACAAATCTATTCTTAATTTTTTTCTAAGTCGTAACTGTATTCATCAAGAAAAATGTAATTAGGAATATTACTTTCAGAGACAATCTGTTTCTTTAACGTCACAGGACTCTATCAGGCCAAAGAGCACCAGCACAGTGAAGCCACCTCCACCCCTATCGAATGTACGGAAGGTCTCGGGAAACCCAGAAACAATTGTAACTGTAGAAACCTCGGTTGGGATACAGTTTCAGAAGATAAGTGCTGCTTGGATCGAGAGACAGGTAGGATTTTCTAAAACTCTTTCGTCATAAGTTACATTTTGGTGACAGTGAGGAATTTTTAAAAGTAGTTTTGAACCTGCCTAGGGGTAAAAGAAGTAAAACTTGGACACTTTTCTGAATTACTTATATTATGTAATTCCCGCAGGGTTTTCAGAAGGGATTGTGCTATGCTAGATCTTGTTGAAGATGGCATTTTACAAACCACCGAGATGAGAGAGTCACACAGACATTGCACTGAAGTTGGAAGATGTCTTTTTTGCATTTTGTATGCGCAAAATTGGTCATTTAATCATTGGATTGTTAAATTTAAATATTTTATACCGGATTTCTTATGTCTGAATGTTTTATTATCATTTTAGTTGCATTTAACCTTCTTTCTAATAACATGTTTTCTTAGACAAAGCAATGGTGATAATAAGACAATGAACCTTAAGCAATCTGATATATTTCTTTGTTTATCTGATGTCGTGCTTTTAGGTTGGTCCGATAGAGTGTCGAAGATAGTAAATAAAGTAACACCTACTGTCTTCTTTGTCTATCTACACTTAAATAGTTTATGTTTGAACTACTGAACACCCTAAGTAAAGGAAAAAGGAAATGAGCAAACGTAAACGCAGAAACTGCTCAGCGTCACAGCCTGCCACGTAACTCAACCTCTCAAAAGTCAGTGGATATCATTTCCTTTTGTTTTATCCACACGGTATTGAACCAGCCTGAAAGTACGACATTAAACAAACAAAGGCACAGAGCAAATCACCCAACGTTCAGAGTCTTATTATTCTCCTTCCCTCCTACCTTTTCTTCCCTTATTCAGAGTTCAAACAGAAGAGGGTATAATTTACATAATGTGGATGCCCCAAAGAATTTTGGCTTCACAGAATTTCCCATGTCTCGTCCTAGAGTAAATAGTTGATTTATGTATTCATTGAAAGTGAATGGACAACAGAATTATTAATGATTAGTGAGTTGTTGTGGAATATTGCCCAAGGGCAGAGAGTCCAGTATCAGAGAGCCCTGGTCCCTTCATTCTTCTAGAGCTTCTGATAAAAAGCTCTTGGCGTTATTGACTATTTATAGCCTTTTTTGGGGGTGGTGGTGGTTGCTATTCATGCATTTTATTACTAAAAGAAATTGGAAATAGCATAATTTGCAATAAATGGAATTTTAGTGTAGTAGAGCCTTAAGCACTATATTCTGGAGTTAATTTTATTGGCAAGAGTCACATTTCTCACTAGAACCCACTTCTAAGAAGCATTATGCCAGCAGACCAAATCTTACCTTGGACTTGACTTGATGTTGTTTCCTTACCTATTACTAACTCTCAATTACAAACACTGCGATGGTAAAATCTGGCATCTACAGATGCCTGCTAGAGGCATGAAACTGAAATAGTGTTTCTAATTTGGGGTACATGTTTCTTTCAACATTTATGGAATTTTAAGGGTTTGGTGGCTATTGGAATAAGGAGATACCAGCATTGCAAAGCTGAGATATCTGATGAATAGGAATAGGTCCACTGGCTTGCTCTGGTCCGGTCGACTGAAAACAGCACAGGCTGATGCATCACCTAAGGAATTTCAACTAGGCACATGTCTAATTCTCATATGTTTCATAAATGTATTATGTTAAACAAAATGTATGAATTAATGTCATTTATCCAATTGATATAATAAGAGTAAGAAGCAGTTTTCATTAATTCAGGCAGAGATTCTAATACCAACAAATCTTGTTTTAAAAACTAAAGAGGAAGACACGTTGACTAATTTAGCCATCTTTAGGAAAATAAATTGAGTTAAATAATTATTGAATAAATGAAAAAAAATGAATGTTGAAAGCATGAGACCTTTGGTACTTATAGTACAAAGGGTGGATATAATAACTTCTTTCAGTATAAAGAGACATTCATAAAAATCGCACCATAATGCCCTAATAGATAGCTTAGCATTTTTATTTGTAGGCATTCAAGTTTAAGTTAAAATATATATATTTTTAATATAGTAGTTATCTAGTATGGACTATTGCCTATTGTCACCTCCTTGTCTCTTTCACCAGGAAACCCAAGGCATCTAACATATTTTTTGAAAAATGAGAGAATAAATGAATACAATGAATATGAATAAGTTAATATATATCCTTGCTGGTAGTCTTGCTTTCTACTCAAATTACATACACTGGGTTGATGGTATGATGCCTTTCTTGGAAATACCACCTTCAGGTGCTTCTTCTGAGCTACCCCCTTCCTCTGAAATGAGCCGTCCCATGCAGTCTTGCTTTCTGTTATCTGGTGGCTTGTTTCTTGTTTTACGGTGTTGTCTTACATTTTTCTCAGGCATGCGGCTTTTCTCAGATACCCTGAATGCAATGAAGGGAAGTATCAGTGCCTTCCTGTGAAAACTAATAATGTCTTTTAGCAAGTTATACTCACTTGGCTAGAAATGTTGAACTGTGGCTACTCCAACATAACTTACTAGTTTTACCAATAGCTGCTGCCTCTTACTCTTGTTCATGGGTAAAACTGTGGAGTCTTTTCTTTCCTGTGTCTTTGGCTCGGTGTTCAACTGGGGAAAAGTGGACACACTTTGAACCTTTACTTGGTCAAATGACCATGATGATACTTATGCTTAAAAGAAAATGGGACAACCGTGATTCTAATTTTCTGAGTTAACGCTAGCAAATCAACTCAGTTGATCTTAAGTTTAGTGCCCGTGAAACACTTAAGCCCAAGTTAAAAAAGCAAATTAACTCAGTTGAGCTTAAGTGAGTGCCCATGAGGCATCATAGCACATTATGCAAATCAAGCATGCATAAAAAAGCAAGAGACCTGCATCAACCACAACAGATTGCATGTCTCCACAAAAGGAAATCAGAAGTGATGGAAAACATAAAGGAAAATGTTTTTCTTTTCTCCATGTGCTTTAATTAAATTATTATACAAAGCAATGCCTTTTGAATCTCCCATCTTGTTTTTGTTTTCTCTTCAAATAAATGCTGGATTTATTGTCTGAAGGTGTCTGGAAATTGTTTTCTTTGGAATTTGATTTTTATCTCTATAGTAACTGTAGAAGAAGCCAAATATTATTATTCTAGGCACATATATATCTGGAGACTAAAAACTTTGGGGATGGGGAGCAATGTTGTATTTAATTAGTTCTGGCATTGCAATTGTAATAATGATTCTAGGTGATCTAGGTATTCTAGTAGATATGAGCTTCTACTACTCTCTCTGCAAAATGAAATAACAACTGTTGGCAAACTGAACTTACTCCAGTAGATGTAGCCAAAAGCAGCTAATATGATCTTAGGCACACACTGTGGGCATTTAAAAAATACTGCTGGTGTGGCTCAGTGGATTGAGCACCAGCCTGTGAGGTGAGAGGTCACTGGTTTGATTCCCAGGTAGGGCAAATGCCTGGGTCGTGGTCCAGGTCTCCAGTTGGGGGAGTGTGAGAGGCAACCTATTGATGGTTCTCTGCCCATCAATGTTTCTCCTTTCCATAATAAACTTACTGTTGGCTTAATGAGGAACAAAAGTACTTCATGTGCAAAGGGTTTAATGGGAATATAATGTAAGCCATATATGTAATTTCAAATGCTTTAGAGGCATATTAAAAAGTAGAAAGTTGAAATTGATTTTAATATCATATACCTCACTTAATATGTCCAAAATATTTTAATTTCAACATGTAATCAGTATAAATTTTGTAAAATATATTTTATTGATTATGCTGTTACAGTTGTTCCAATGTTTCCTCCTTTGTCCCTCCTCCACCTGGTACTCCTATTTCCCTCCAGCAATCTTTCCACCCCTTAGTTCATGTCTGTGCATCATGCATATGAGTTCTTTGGCTTCTCCATTTCCTGTACTGTTCTTAACATCTTCCTGTCTATTTTGTACCCACCAATTTGTGCTTCTTAATCCCTGCAACTTTTTCCCCATTCTCCGCTTCCCCGTTCCAGCTAATAGCACTCCAAATGATCTCCATATCTGTGATTCTGTTCCTGTTCTAGTTGTTTGCTTAGTTTATTTAGATTCAATTATTGATAGTTGTGAATTTATTGTCATTTTAGTGTTCATCATTTTGATCTTCTTTTTCTTATATAATTCCTTTTAGCATTTTGTATAATAAAGTCTTGATGATGAATTCCTTTAGTTTTACCTTGTCTAGAAAGCACTTTATCTTCCCTTCAATTCTAAATGATAGCTTTGCTGGATAGAGTAATCTAGGTTGTAGGTCCTTGCTTTTCTTCACTTTAAATACTTCTTGCCAGTCCCTTCTTGCCTGCAAAGTTTCTTTTAAGAAATCAGCTGACAGTCTTATGGGAACTACTTCGTAGGTAACTCTCTGCCTTTCTCTTGCCGCTTTTAAGATTCTCTGTTTATCTTTAACCTTTGGCATTTTAATTATGATATGTCTTGGTGTGGTCCTCTTTGTGTCCATCGTGTTTGGGGCTCTCTGTGCTTCCTGGACTCATATGTCTATTTCCTTCACAAAATTAGAGATGTTTTCTTTCATTATTATTTATTTATTTATTTATTATTGTTCAAGTACAGTTGTCTCTGTTTTTCCCCCACCTCTCCCCCCATCCCAACCATTCCCACCTCCTACCCTTGATCCTACTCCCCTTTGGCTTTGTCTATGTGTCCTTTATACATGTTCCTTTATGATGCTTCCCCTCCCCCCGACCCCCTCCACCCTGTTATCCTCTCCACCTCCTCTTTGGTTACTGTCAGTTTGTTCTTTATTTCAATGTCTTTAGTTATGTTTTACTTGCTTGTTTGTTTTGTTCATTAGGTTCCACTTACAGGTGAGATCATATGGTATTTGTCTTTCACTGCCTGGCTTACTTCACTTAGCATAATGCTCTCCAGTTCCATCCATGCTGTTGCAAGAGGTAGGAGTTCTTTCTTTCTGTTGTGTAGTATTCCATTGTGTAAATGTACCATAGTTTCTTGAACCACTCATTTACTGATGGGTACCTACGTTGTTTCCACCACTTAGGTATTGTGAATTGTGCTTCTATGAACATTGGGGTGCATAGGTTCTTTTGAATTGGTATTTTAGTACATTTAGGGTATAGTCTCAGCAGTAGAAATGCCAGATCAAAAGGTAGTTTCATTTTCAGTTTTTTGAGGAAATTCCATACTGTTTTCCACAGTGACTGAACCAGTCTGCATTCCCACCAATAGTGTGCTAGGGTTCCCTTTTCTCCGCAACCTTGCCAGCTCTTGTTTGTTGATTTGTTTATGATGGCCATTCTGACCAGTGTCAGGTGGTATTTCATGGTGGCTTTAATTTGCATCTCTCTGATGGCTAGTGATGCTGAGCATCCTTTAGTATGTCTCTGGGCCCTTTGTATATTTTTCTTGAAGTGACTGTTCAGGTCCTTTGGCCATTTTTTAGTTGGATTTTTTGTCTTCCTGGTGTGGAGTCATGTGAGTTCTTTATGTATTTTGGAGATCAAACCTTTGTCTGAGGTATCTATGGCAAATATATTTTCCCATATAGTTGGTTCTCTTTTCATTTTAATGCTATTTTATTTAGTCATGTAGAAGCTTTTTATTTTGATAAGGTCCCATTTGTTTATTCTTCCCTTTATGTCCCTTGCTCTAGGGGACATATCGATAAAAATATTGCTGTGTGGAATATCCAAGAGATTCATGCCTATATTCTCATCTAAGACTTTTATGATGTTGTGATTTATATTTAAGTCTTTTATGCATCTGGAGTTTATTTTTGTTTATGGTGTAAATTGGTGGTCAAGTTTCTTTCTTTTGCAAGTAGCTGTCCAGATCTCCTAACACAATTTGTTGAAGAGGCTATTTTTGCTCCATTTTACGCTTCTTCCCCCTTTGTCAAATATTAATTGGCCATAGAGACTTGGGTTTATTTCTGGGCTCTCTATTCTGTTCCATTCATCTATGTTATAGGAAACCTATCTGTGTGGGATGGTGAATGTAGCCCAGCTCTGTCTGAAAACAGGCAGAGGCATGTTGGCACACAGGAAGCCAGACCCACAGATCAGTTCTCCCATGGGTAATCGGGCCTGCATTGTACCTAGGCCACTTTGAGGCTTGCTTTGGCTAAAACTCCCTCACCCTGAATTGAGGCAGAAAATGTTTGCTGCATACCTTTAAAGTGACTTCCTAAAGTCTGTGCTAAACCTCCCAAAGATGGAGTGTAACCAGTTCAACCACTTTTCCCCTTTACATTTGCAAATAACCTTTCTCTTTGAAGTAATTAGCAACATTCTTTCCTCTGTTATCTATAAAAGGTAACCACCTAAAGCAAACCTGTGCATAGTAAATGAGGACCATCCTTGATGTAATGTATCTAGAATATCAATAAAAGCCTGTCCAGGCAGGGATTGGGGCCCATTCTCTCACTTAGAGAGCAGCAGTGCCGTACGTTTTTCTTCGCCAGACTTCTGTAGTCTGTGTGAATTTGTCGTTCATCGCAGCCACAGCATAAATGCCCACAACACATGGACCTTGCGGGATGGAGTCCACATCACTATATGTCTGTTCTTATGCCACTACCAGGCTGTTTTGATTACTCTGGTCTTGTAATAGTTTGATGTCATGTATTGTGATCCCTCCTACTTTGTTTTTCTTTGTCAGAATTGCTGCAGCTATTCATGGTCATTTATGATTCCATATAATTTTTTGAAATGTTTGTTCTATATCTGTGAAATATGTCATTGGTATTTTAATAGCGATTGTGTTGAATCTATAAATTGCTTTGGAAAGTATGGGCATTTTGATGATGTTAATTCTTCCAACCCATGAACATGGTATATACTTCCATTTGTTTGTGTCTTCCTTAATTTCTTCAGTGTTGTGTAGTTTTCTGAATACTGGTCTTTTACCTCCTTGGTTAGGTTTATTCCTAGGTACTTTATTTTTCTTGTTGCTATATCAAATGGGATTTTTTTCCTGATTTCTAACATTTCATTGTTGATGTACAAAAATGCCTTTGATTTCTGAATATTGACTTTGTATCCCACTGTTTTGCCAAATTCACTTATTCAGTCAAGTAGTTTTTTGGTGGAATCTATAGGATTTTCTATGTATACTATCATGTCATCTACAAACAATGACAGTTTTGCTTCCTCCTTTCCAATTTGGATGGTTTTTATTTCTTTTTCTTGTCTGATCGCTAAAAGTAATTAGGGTAAATTCACTTATATTTGTTTGTGACTCTCCTCTTGATGATTGTGTTCCTGCCTTTGTTTTCCTTGTGTCGGAACTGCTTGGTTTCTAAATTTAGATTTCTGTTAAGTTTACCTTGTTCCTTGTCTGTTTTTGGATTATTTTCCTTTTTTCTTAATTTTAATCTGTTTTATTTCTCTTGCTTCATTTTGCTTCCTAAGCGCTAACCCTCATTTTAGATTATAACATCATTTGTATCAAAGAATTAACTGAACTTTAGAGTGGGAAAAAACCCTGCTAAATGTCTTTGAAATATTGTTTTCATTTATGTCTTCATTGGTCAGAGTTAGTAATACCCCCTTTCTGATGAAAGAGCCAATATTGTGTCAGAATCATTCAGCTCATCCTAAATCCATGTGATGTCTATCTGTGACATAATAATATGTAATTCACCATTATTGGAGAAAAACAAATAAAAGCACAAACTGTGATTGTGGACCCTAGATTGTAGTTAATTTATTTTCTAAGTTCAAAGATATAATGCACATAACTTATGTGTTCAAGTCTTAGTATTCAAGTTTTTTTTCAGAAACAAAGATGACCAAAGTGGTCAAATAAATATGAAAGCAAGTGTTTTTTTTTCTTTGTGAAGTTAGTCTTTTGTTGTAACTCAAATATATTATTTGCACTTATTCTTTGATTAAAGACATGAGACTTCACCCAGGGTACACCTTTTGATGGCCTGACACATTTAAATGCCAGTGTAACATAACTTTGCATCAGTTTGGGTTTTGCACAAAATATAAAGAACACAGAATTTAATTCATTTATGCATTTCCATGATTTTGATACTCTTGTAGCATTTAGTATTTGTGGAAGCATTAATATAAACACCAACTTGAATAGTTCATAATGAAAAGGTAGTGTCATTTTATGTAAATAAAATGAGCTATTTCTTGAATCAAAGAATGACAGGAAAACAGTGGCCTCAAATTCAGGAAAACTGCACAGGTGAACAGGCGATTTTGCTTTGTAATAGGATTGGGTGGTGAGTGTACGTGTCTGTGTGTAACAAACATGTGCATGCATGTATATGTTATTTTAAATTCTGGCTTGAAAGGCAAGATATATTAGTTAAACTGGCTCCCAAGCACAACTATGACATGGATTGGTTGTTTATGCAACATATAATTTTACCAAAATTGTCTTCATACTTATGTGGAGTAATAGGATTAGAGATTATATTATGTTCCATCACAATTTCTATTAGGTAGATAAAATTTTTTATTTTCCTACAACTCGTTCTTTTTTTTATTGAGTTATGACTGAAGGACAATACACTGCACATATTTAAAGTTGACAGCCTCCGCAGTTTTGCCATGTACACACACCCTCAAACTCATCATCACAATTCAGATAGCAAACTTTTCCATCCCTGCACAAATTTCTTCTCCCTCTCTCCTTCCCCATCAATTTCAGGAAACACTGATCTGCTTCCCGTAACTATTAGCCAGTTTGTAGGTACTAGAATTTTATATAAACGGAATCATACAGTAGGCATTCTTTTTTGGCTGGTCTCTTTCACTTAACATGATTACAGTGAAATTCGTCCATGTTATTGAGTGCAGTCAGGGGCTGCCTAGCAATGGGGATATGTTCTGCGAAGTTTGCCGGTAGACAATTTTGCTGTTGTATGAGCATCATAGAGTGTGCTTATATAAGCCTAGGTGGTACAGCCTGCTGGTGTAATTGTATGTGCTGTGCTTTTATACGGCTGGCAGAGCAGTAGGTTCGTTTGCACCAGCATCACCACCAATAACACAAGTAATGTGTTGGGGCAAGGCGTCAAGATGGCTACCAGATGGTAGTAATTTTTCAGCTTCATTATCATTTTATGGGATCACCATCATGTAGGTGGTTGGTCATTGACCAAAATGTCATTATTCAGCACATGACAATATATTAATCATGCCTTTTTAATTGCTGACTAATATTCCATTGTATGGATATAACATGATTTGGGATTGTTTCTCATTTTTGGTGAGTATAAATAAAGATGCTATTAAAATTCATATAAAAGTCTTTTTGTGGACATGTTTTTTGTTTTTCATGAATCAAAGGCTAAAACTGGAATGGCTGGATCATTTAGTAGGTGTGTGTAAATTTAACATTTTTAAAAACAACGACATGTTTTCCAAAGCACTTGTCCGATTTTACATTTTCACTAGCACTGTATGAGTTCCATTTCCTCTGCATCCTGGCCAATATTTGGTATGCTGTATCTGTAAAATTTTAGCCAATCGAATACATGTTTGGCGATATCTCACCATGGTTTTGATTTACATTTTCTTGATGACCTATAACAGTAAACATCTTTTCATGTGCTTATTGACCATTTGTGTATCTGTTTAATGAAATGTTTATTTAAATGTTTCCATTTTAAAAAGTGGGTTGTCTTCTTGAGAGTTATGAGGGTTCTTTATGTATTCTGGATACAATTCCTTATTAATTATCTGCATTGCCAATATTTTTTTCAAGGCTGTGACTTGCTTTTATTTTCTTAATTGTACTTTTCAAAGGGCAAATATCTTACATTTTGATCGTACCCAATTCCCCATTTTTACCTTTATTTTTCAGTCTTTTTCATTCTATCTTTGCTTAACCCGAAGATTTTCTCCTGTTTTTTTTCTAAAAGCTTTTATAATTTTAAGTTTTACTTTTAGGTCTGTAGGTTTTCTCAAGTTAACTTTTGTGTGTGCTGTGTGGTTGGCATCAGTGTTTATTTTTTTTCCATAGGTACATCCCGTTGATCCAGTAGTTCCATTGTCGGAAAAAAGCCTCTATTTTCTTATTGAATTCCCTTGGAAACTTGGATGAAAACGCATTGGTCACATGCATTCATCATTTTTGGTTGTTTGTTTTTGCTCCCTCTTTTGCCTTTCACTGTGCACTAGCAGAATCCCTGGGCTCTAACACTGCATTTTCTCTATGTATTGTTATGTGACAATAGTTTCCCTTCCGTGTATAATATCTTCCAAGGATGTTACCATTTGCAGTATGCTTTTGTGTCATTAGGACAGAGTCTGGAAGGAATATCTTATAGTGGCAGAAATCAAAGGATGGGAAAGTCACAATGAACTACAATGTAGTGATTATTGCTAATATTTATTGAGGGCATTATTTCACACTCAATGGGAAAACGCTGTTCTTGAACTTCTTCTACTACTGAAAAAAATTTGGAACATTTCTTAGTAACATTTTATAAGTAAGAATAAAGGAAACTTTGGGGAGCAGGAAAAAAGTCATATTCCCTCTAAGACTGTAGTTTTCAATGAGAGAAAGAACTGATTTCACCTCCCAGAGAGGCAAAGCTAGAGACATCTTTAGTTGTCACCCTGGCTCCTAGTGGGTAGAAGTGAGGCATATTGCAAAATATCCTACAATGTATAAAATTGCTCCTCTTCCCTCCTTCACATCAAAGAAATATTTGGCTCCAATTTCAGTAGTGCTGCCTTTGAGAAACCTTGATCTGAGTACTCAAGTATTTAGATTCAAATCTAGCTCACAAAGTATTCCTTCCCCTGCACTCCCTCTAACCCTTACGTGGTTAGACATGAGATGGCTTCATAATTTCTTTTGAACTAAATGGTAGTGGTTCATGAAAAAAATATTTGCCATTATTTTACCTGCAACCCTCTGGAGATCATATTTTTAATGTATCAGCTGTGCTGCTATGTAAAGAGGGCTAGGTTTAAATTAGACATGGACTGCATTTATGACTCCCTCAGTTACAAGATGCACTTGATAAAATATGAGAAGATCTGCTTTGCATCTGTGTTGTCTCTGTCATATGCTGGTTTGTGTGTCCTTCGGAAAGCCTCCTAAATTTGCTGAGCTTCAAAGGGAAAGATTCGAAAATTTTAAACAATTGAAATATTGAAAGATAATTCAAAATTGAGATTTTAAAATGGTAATAATCTCATGGGATGTTGTGAGGACCAAAGACAAATTACTACTCACAGTACTTTTGTAATAATATTTGTCATTAACACTTAAACATGCTCATGCATGGAGTATGTTTACCACCACACTTTGATATTGTAAACTTTTAGGTTCTTCCTATAATTGTGAAGGATACCAGTTTGAATCCATAAACACTGCTCACAAGGTGTTTCTTAGGTTGAAGAAAGGTTATTCATGTAGTATACATTAAAATAAAAACTTAGAGCTTTCATAAATTGGGATTCTTTTTATTGATGTATTTTTAAGATCACTAATATAATAGTTAGTGATGAAATAATTCTTAGAAACAGACTTAAAACAATTGTTCTGGAAAACATTACTGCAGTTTGGAGCACAGTCAATTCACCCTTAGGGAACCTAATAAAATTTTTGACTCTGTACTTGAGGTTGGCGATGTTCTTTTGGTTCCATCTCTTTTTCTCATGCTGTTCATTAGTTCTCTCTTCCTTCTGTAAGCTGATTCCAAGGCTGCGATACCTCAGATTAGTTGGTTTAACTGGTAACTCTCAAATAATATTTTTGAAAATATCCATTGCATAAGGTAAGAGGAACTAGACAAATGTAGTGAGGTAACCAGCATGACTTGCTGCAATGCATGCCTGTTTATGTAGATATAATATATGTCACCACCACTAAACATTTAAATGTTTATTTTAAGATGCTATCATTTGGGGATATAAAGAAACCTGCTACCTGGGTTAGAATGGTGGTGCGTACTGAGGGTGACCCCCACCTAGTGGTCTAAGGAGTAGGCCCAAGGGCAGTGGTTTGGTGTAGATGCAGAGACCGGGGAGTTGAGAGATTACTGACGTCATTCTGGGCTTGCCAGGTCTCCACTGCCTCCTCTATTGTCTGCTCCTCTTCAGAGTAAGGTCACCTCCCTAGTGGTCCTGAACTGTTCACACTGCAGGTGTGAAGACTGGCAGAGAAGAAGGTTAGAAATCTCCCAGATGGGCATAGTGGGAGTGTGCTGAACATCCCCAAAGTGTCTCTTCATGGAGTTAGAACCTTCCTCTTAGGTTGCCTCTGGAATATTGTGCTGTCCTGTTTTTTCATCTCAGTCGGTCATTCCCCTTCTTAGTAGGACACAGCAGAGCTTTAAGAAAGGAAATAAAGACTTTTGTTTATTATCGTTAAATTACCTCATAGGATAGTGTGGCATGTTTATTGTAATTGAGTAGGTATTTCTTTTGTTTAGCTTCAATAAATGATTCATTTGCAAATCTCACTGGGTGTGCTTATTCTTATTAGTCTTTCACACTGCAACACGATTTTAGTCTTAGGTAAGCTGTGTGTGAGTGTGTGAGTGTGTGAGTCTCTGTCTGTGTAAATGTGCAAAAGCAAGGAAGACCATGAGAGGTAGCCTTGATAATGGAAAGAATTCTGGGCTTGGAATCAGAAAATTTAGGTATGTGCTAAAATTTGGTTTTACTGTTTCTTAACTGTGAAAACTTAGAAGTATCTTTGGGCTTTTATTTTTTTGTTGAAAACTGAAATGCATTCAACTCATATTTACTGAGTTTCTTCTATGTGCCAAACATACAATGAGGTAACAGTAATAATGTTTTTCCACTGGCATCACTGAGTTGTTAAAGCAATAATTGAAATGTGATATGTTAGCAAGATTTGTAATCTCTCCAAAGTTTTCTAACTGACATAATTACATGGCAAGTATGAATAGTGATGCAAATCCTGTCCTGTAGTTTTCAAAGGCACAAACGCAGATGGAGAGGCACCTTATGTGTTACAGGAATTTGAAGGAGCTAATGGAGTAAGGTGTTCTGGAGGGGTGAAGCTGATCTAGATAATAAAGGATGACTAGACCACACACAAGCAGAAACTTGGGCAGAGAGAATAGCATCAAAAAAGAAATTGGTTCCTCTGATTCTCTTTGGCAAGTAGAATTCATATTCTCTGGAAACCAAATTGTTTATTGATTCTCCAGGGACTGCTTCTTGCTGTAACATGAGCAGTGATTTCATTATGGTTGAAGTTTTCATTTTGTTTCATAGGTTGGCTGCCCATGTTTTCTTCAATAATGCTCTGGTTTTTGCAGTGAGGGCTTCATTTGGTCATGGAGGGGGAGGCTTGTGCCTCCTGAACACTTCCTGCCTCTGCTGTCAGCCTTTGATGGTTTCTCCAACCATTCCCTAGGCCTGTAATACATCCATGCCACTTGTCTGCAGAAAGTTTGAAAGTAGTGAACTTGATCTAAACATTTTTGTGAACAACTGAGCAGTAAGCACAGTTTCAAAGCTGCAGCAGCTGTTTGCGTCTTTGCTTTGCAATCTGGTGTCTTAACTGGAATCCTTTATGTCAGTCTATAATCTACTTAAAAAGTTTCCATTTGTGTCACAAATAATAAGCTTGATGTTTCTTTACAACATCCAAACTGCCCCTTTAAGATGTCTTGTCAGAGGATAGTCTTCTTTACCTAATGAAGAAATTGGAAAAGTAATCCCATTAGGTTGCTCATGAAATATTCATCCTGTGGTATGATGGCTAAAAATGTAACCGGTTGTATTTCTACCATATTCACAGCATATTGTATTATTAAATAGCACATATGATACTAAGGTATAGTCTACAGTTTAGGTTTAAAATGTGTTTACTCTGTTATTAAATAGGCTATAGGATGCTTACATACACACATATGCACAGTCTAAGAGGATGGAGAACTCACTAACAAAGTCTATGCCTGGTGGCTTTAAGTTTATTGGCCCTATCACACATATCTTAACACCAAGGGTGAGTCAGTAGCTCACCCTTTCTTTCCACATCAGTTTTCTTCTTTTTCCTCCACTTTGCCTGGCTACGTGAGTTCCACATCTCCCTCTAATCTGCAACAACATCTTCGAGTGCCCATTCGTATTTGCCCAGACCTCACCAAGGATCTGCTCCTTTTTCCTTTCTGTACTGGCTGGATTTCAGGCAGTCCTATCCTATTTCCTGTTCAAGAGTGAAAGCAGAGCCAAAAGAACCATGGACTATTCTAACACCATACAAAGGACACCCCTTCTCAACCTTACTCTTTGATACCGTCAGAGACATTAGAGCTGCCACCAACCTGAAGTGATTAATGCTGTCTTTTTTAACTGGTTGAACTGAGGACAAATAGGATGGCCATTTGGCCTCATTCCTCAGCAACCCATACCCAAGGAAACTTCCTTTTGTACTAGGGTCAGCTGCTGAACTTGAAGAATTAGACACATATGTCTCTTAGTTTCTAACTTCAGACTAATTTTGCTTCCTTTTAAAAAAAGATTTTATTTATTTGTTTTTAGACAGAGGGGAAGGGAGGGAGTAAGAGTGGGAGAGAAATATCAATGTGTGGTTGCCTCTTGCACACTGGAGACCTGACCCGTAACCCAGACATGTGCCCTGATTGGTGATGGAAGCGGAGAACCCTTGGTTCTCAGGCTGGTACTCAATCCATTGAGCCACACCAGCCACAGCTAATTTTGCTTCCTAAAGAAACAATAAAACTCAAAGGGAAACAATAGAGTTGTTGTAATAAAAATTTTCATAAATATTAGGGCCAAAGAGAGAATTAGTAAATAGGAAGATAAATATGAACAAACCAACCAGAATATAGCCAAAAGAACAAGGAGACTGATAATATAAAATTGAGGTTAAGAGACACAGAGGATACAGTGAGAAAATGTAGTTTTTTAAATCTGAGTTCCAGAAGGAGACAATAGAAAGAATGAGAAGAGTCAATAATTGTACAGGTAGTGGCTGAGATGTTTTCAAATCTGATTATAGACCCAAATCATCAGAGACTAGACACACATATTATTCCAATCAAGAGAAATAAAAAGAGCCCTGACCAGGTGGATCAGTTGGTTGGAGCATTGTACTGTTCACCAAAAGGTTGTGGGTTCAGTCCCTACTCAGGGCACATACCTAGGTTGTAGGTTCAATCTCAGGTCCGGGAGCATAAGAGCAGCCACAGATCGATGTTACTCTCTCACATCAATATTTCTCTCTCTTGTTCTCTCTCTTCCTCTCTGTCTAAAATCAATAAACATATTCTTTGATGAGCATAAAACAAACAAACAAACAAACAACTTTAATAAAAAGAAAAATAGAAAGGAACCTATGCTTACATACATTGTGGGGCACTGAGGAGTGCCAAACACAGAGAAGATCTTAAAGTGATTCAGGGAGAAAAGAAAGGAACAACAATGAGACTGATAGCAATTGTGTATGCCATGTGGAGTTGCCATAGTTGTCAATCCTAAACTATTTAGCAAATAAAACTGTATTTCAAGAACAAAAAACAAACACATTT
>VMDR010014804.1:0-23051 GCA_007922815.1 Macrotus californicus | reverse complement strand
GACCACTTTAGCACTGAGGTGAAATAAAGACCTATGGAATTACTCCAACCCAGGTTTGAATTAGGAAATGAGAAGCATCAATTTTTAAACCATGTTCAGTAATTGCTCTTTAGTTTGGATCAGATGTCAAATTATTACCATTGTAAAAACTTGATAAGGGAAATTCAAGCAAGGCTGTTTCCGATGAGTAGTTTTAGTTTACTTTCTAGGAACAGGGCCAAGAAGTTGTACTTTTTAACTTAAAAAAAAAAATGATGCATGCTAATGAGATACTGTCACTGAAAGGTTGTTTGAAATAAAATGAGGCTCAGGCCTCTGGAAGAATCAAAACTAAAAGGGGGTTATCTCTGCATCAGGTTTGGTTTGCTTTCATTAAAAAAAAAAAAAAGACACATCCTCTCTCACTATTGACTGATTAGGTGTGAAGTGTGTATGAGTGGGTATTCATTTTTTTTCAGTTATGGGTGCAAATTCACAGCACAATTAAAATTTCTCTTTCTAGGAAGAATCAAGAAAAATTTGAACATGGTGATTTACCTGTGTGCTCTGAATTACATCACTCTTCCTATGTAACATTGCTTTGTTTTAAATTAGAGTAATGAATTTTAGTATTTAAAAGATTGGGTGCTATATTTTACTTTACAGATTCAAGCTAGTGTTTTCATTTATCTTGCTTTTTGTATTATATGGATGCTGCATAACTTTTCTCTGATGAATTTGAGTAGAAACTATGGCAAAGTGATAGTGTACTTTGTAAACCCTCAACATATTTATTTAAGAGACTTCAAAGAGAAACAAAGGGTGTGCACTGTTTTACTATATTGGCTTTCTGAGTTTTGGCTGGTTTCCCAAATAGCAATTTTTATATTTAAAAAAAAAAAGACAGACTTAACTGCTTGCAGACTTTTCACGCATGGAAGATGAAGAAAGCTTCTTTTGATGAAGTGTAATTATGTCCAAACAGAGCTGACCCCCTCCCCCTATATTTCTTATGATCTTAACTGAAGAAAGTAGGATTTTTCCTTTGAAGCAGCCGGGACTTGGTGGAGGATCTGAAATGCTACAGTCTGCTGCCAGAGGCAGGATGGAGAAATTGGTCCAGACTTGTCTTCGAGACTTAGATTGGGGGTGGGGGTAGCGGGTAGAGAGAGAAAGAAAAATTGATTTATCACTAATAATAGATTTTTATATCACTACATTAACATTATTTGAAAGGCAAGAGTAATAAGCTGAATGAAGAATAAAAAAGGACAGAGAACACTGATAAGAAATATCACTCTTTGAAAAAAAAATAGGTCAGTTTTTCAGTGGCAGGAAACCCTTTAACCTGCTTGTGTACCTGACCTGCTTTCAGACAGACTCTTCCTAGCTTCCTCTTTGATTTTCACACTTTTACATTTCTCTTAAGTTATTAAGTCTGGATCAACATGCTGCTACCACTGTATTTTTTCCCAATCTTTAAATATTCTATTTTCAGTAGCATTTAAAAAGTAACACCAAGTTCCTCTAATTATTACAGTTTTTCTTTTCACTGGTGGAAATTTAAACTCTCAGAAATTGAAAACCAGTTTTGGCTTTATCAAGAGTCACATCACTCACTACTTGCGTTGGCTGTATCGGCGCCATCTGAGGACCACGTCTTTTGGAAGTGCTTTGGAATAAAAGTAGAGCATCAGTGCAACTTGCATGAAGTTAGGAGTGGCTCATATATTTTGATTGTCTTTTCCTTTTTCAGCCTTTATATTTTAAACAGAAGAATTTAAAATGACTTTGGTCCTTAAGTTTCCTTGGTATGTTTCCTCTGTATGTTTCCTCACTTTTGACATCAAGCATGCTGCTTTTAATTCACAAGCATTTTCAAGCACCCACAGTATAAAGAGCATGGGACTTTGTCAATTTAGGGCAGTCTCTGCTTATAGGCTTAGCCCTCCTGACTGTCCCGAGAGCCCCTCAGGTTAGGTTGGAATTGTCTTTTAATGGCAGTTCCTGTATTTATCTTAGAAAATAGATAATGTCTCAAGGACATATGCACTACTAGTTCCTGGCTGAGACCATGGGTGATACAGTCCCCTGATTAACGAGTGCTAGCTTCCTCACTAAAGGGCCTGCATTTTTAAGTAGGAGTCTGAATTTCTATCATTTATGAAAAGTGATAAAAGTGGGATTTGGAAAAAGTTTTTTTTTTTTTTTAGTTTAAGGAAATCATAAATACATAAACATTTGACTTAGGAAATGTGTTATTATTTATAAGGTGAAGAACCAATTACCTCGTTGGGTGGAAGTTTCTGGAACATTACACCCATGTTCCTTTTGAAGGGGCAATAACAAGTGGAAAGAACCTCCTTGATTTTTGTTTTAGTTGTTAGAGTACATTTGATCCTTAAGATTTGATTTTAGAAGACTAGTTATAATTAAATACTTATTCTCCCTGCCCCAACATTTACTTCTTTTTAAAAGAAGTCTTCCTTTATAGAAAACTGGTTCCACTTTGAACATTTAGATGCTTTATACTTACAGGGTGAATTCTGTACTTGGATTTTGTCTCTGCATGAGGTGTCTATCAGAATTTGGGATAAGCATCAATGACTTTTAATATCTTAAGAAAGTTACAAAAGTCTCAAGTAGAACTAGTCTCAGGACCAGTTTGGACAAATTCATGGACAGTAGCTCTAGCAGGTTATTTACAGACATTAAAGACAATGGGAGTATGTATATCCTTGATTTATTAAGATGAGCTATGAATGACAGCTGCCTTCCAAGCACTGCCCTGTAAGCCACTGTTAGAAGTGCAGTTCTGGCTCACCACTCTTGATCCAACCCAGAATGGCATCTTTTTATGGTTTCATGTCAGTTAACTTTCATCCTAGGGATTCAGCCTGGTGACTCCTCCAGACAGATCTTTCCATTGTTTTGAGGTCCTGACCTGGATCCAGTGGCTTCCTATTCAGCTTTCTAATCTCCACTGCTGTGGACTTTAAGTTTGCTATGACTAGTTTAGACTCCTGGCTGACTTATTCTTCTAGTTAGTTTTAATGTATATAATAAATCCTGTTCTCTAATGAGATAATTAAACTACTCACCTCCATGTAACATCCAGTATATAAAGATGAACTATGATACATTAATGATACTGTAAGAATAGATGCTTTCATCATCCTGGCCAAGATACTAGGTTAGTGGATTTCTGTTTATTGTTTCTTGGGCTTATAGAGCCTATTGGGACACATGTAGAAATAAATTGCCTATTAATTTTTTTAAATGTTCTTTGGAAATGTTAAAAAGAAGAGCATTCATTTGAGGGTCTGGGGGAACTGGGTTTAGATCCTGATTTTTTCCATTTATTAGCTGTGTGGGTAAGTTACTAAGCCTCTCTGGGCTTCAGTTTTCTTCATAGGTGAAATGGAAGTGATAAACTGAATAGGATCGAAGGAGGCAGTGTGTATGAAGAGGCTGGCACTTAATAGGTTTCTATTCAATATTCATTTCCCCCCTCCCTTACATTCCTGTGTTTTCTTTCCTTCTTTTTTCTTCTCTTGGGCACAGAAAAGTATAGCCAAAGAGACTTAAAACTATATATACTGAGTAACAAATGATGTGTGTCTTAAACATATTTTAGTAACTTACATGGTCTGGGTTGAAAAGAAACCCATTCACTAGACTTGACAGTCAAAGACCTGTTCTACATTAAGCCTTGTATGTAACCTGTTCCATATTAAGCTTTGAAAAGATTGCATTAAACTTTGCATTGATACATATTGTTTAAGATTTGTATTTTGATTTAATACCCTCAGCTTTCAGTAAAGGGAAAAACAGTCTCTGACCAAAAAAACAAAGCAAAACAAAATGAGCTTTTTAAAAGCAGGCTAAATGAACACTCTGGCCTGAGATTGCTGAATGTTTTATTGAGAGTCACTGTTTCACGCCCACCTTTTCCTGTCTTGTAACAGTTTGCAGTTTTGACTCTCTGACACGGACCGACCGTTGCAAATCTAACTGATTGCAACTGTCAGTGCGTCTGTCTGTGTAGCAGAGGCTGGCATCTTCTTCTAGAGAAAGGGATCCTGGTCTGCTACCAAACTTTGCCCTGCCCTCCCCCCGCTCATCACTTTTAGCTCATTAATTAGAAACATCAGATATCATATTTCCATGAAGCACACCCTCTGCTAAAAGCAAAAATTCACATTTATATTGGGAGATGTCCTGTACATTTAGCAAAAAAATAAGTAATTGTCAGGGAGTTATTTCAAGATTTAACAGCAAGGAAGTATGTTAGGGAAGGGGTGGGCAGGGAGGAAAAAATCTGTGTTCCAGTAATGATGAAATCATCATACCACAGGCACATTAAGGCCAGGACAGGAGACACTGGCTCCTGTTAAAATGATTCCCATAAGAACCTTCCTCTTTCATCTTCTTATTGTAGTGCAGTTAAGCAAATGAAATGCTAAAGCCATGTGAAGTAAATAACATAATCAACAGTGATTTACTATTGTTCTCTCATGAGGTCATGACCTAATCCTAAATAAAGACTTCTAAAATTGTCTGTGTTTGGATGTGTTCCTGATGTTGGAGAAAACTGAAAGGCAGAGAACCCTCTTTAAGTGGACCAGGGTTTTTGTTTTCATCACAGCTATTGCTACTGAGCAGCTTTTTGTCTTTTTTCTTGTTTTTTGTTTTTTGTGTTTTTGAATTAGAGCCACCTTTTACAGTACTGCAATGGAGATGATGATTTTAACACTCAAAGAGTTTAGTAACTGCCTAAAGTGGCCATCAGAGGGATTCTACTTTAGATTAAGGAGTCCTGACTCTTAATCTTGCCTTTCTTTCATTACCTTCTCAGAGCAGCTCACAGGAAGTTCGGACATCTCTGCTGTTATGTTGTCATCAACACTGTCTGTTTATATTTACTGTGGGTTTTCCTTTTTTACACCTGCAGGCAAGAGTTTCACCTTGACCATAACTGTCTTCACAAACCCTCCCCAAGTAGCCACCTATCACAGAGCTATTAAAGTTACAGTGGATGGACCCCGGGAACCCAGAAGTAAGTACTTACCTTCCTATTGGAAATGGTAATAGAGTTTACAGACACCCTAGGAGGGATTTATCCCAAATAAGTTAGTGCTATTTCGTGTAAATAGTTTCTTTGCAAAGTTTGCCATCTGCATATATTTTTAGTGAGGGACAGTTAATACAACTTCACAGTTAGTAGAAAATAAAATGACATGTTTAACCTTTGCCACAAACTTGGTAAGGCCTGTATAACTTTGGGACATGAGTGAAGAATTATTCAGTCACTGTGACTGTTTTCTAAGAAATTCTGCTCGTCCACTGTACACAGTAGACAGTGCGGAGTAGGCCCACGAGGACTGAGGAAGAAAACAATAAACTGTGAAAACTCTTGAGGTTAGTCAAAAAGCATTTGCGTGTTTCCCATGGTCTAAGAATGTGTTTTAACTTTTTACCTCGCCCACTCAGTTCCCTTTATAAAGAGCACACTGCTTAATTACAAAGAATTTATTTGCAAATGATAACTTGCTTGTTACAACACTGTTGTTTGGTCATGTTCTAGTAATTGTTATAGGTAGTTTCTTTTAACATCCAGAGTCAAACCAGGTTTAAATCCACCTTGGTTTATTTGTCTGCCTGGACATCCAGAAGCTTTAACCAGCATCACTTCAAGGAAGTGCACGTAATCCGTTTGGGCTAATACACATTTTCCTCCTAAATCTAAACTGATAACAGGTTTGGTTCCCTACTGCCCCCCGCCCACCCCCCCCCAAAAATGATTTGAACAGACTTGTCATAGCAGTATTTAAATGTATTTAGAGATTAAAATTATCTGATAGATACAACATTAGAAATTCTGTGCCAATGGAAACATCATGTAGAACTCTGCCTTTGATGAGTGAATACACTGGAGAGCTAGCCATTGTGTTTAGGGTTAAGTTTGGTTTGTGGTAGGGGTACAGCTGGCAGAAATATTTGTTGTATAACGGTACACCTGCCTAGACAGTGAGAGTGGCGTTTCTTTCCTTCCCCTAAAACTGAGAGCAAAGAGCTGGTAAGGTTTTGCCTCTCCCAAGTGGCATGTCTTTTTGCAGTGGGAACATACGGTGCCTTCCGTTCCTCTCGCGGCTGTCTCTTCTCACAAAGGCTGACTGCTTGCCTGAACTAGGGAGGTTTCCTGCCTAGAAGCCAGTCTTTGAGGTTTTTCTTCTTTCCTTTCATGTGTATGGCGTTCTTCCAGCCTCACAACGTTGGGTCAGTGCTGGCCCTGTCTGTTCAGTTTGGGAATGTCCTATTAGGCGGTAGCCATACACATGTCTCCAGGTGCACCAGATCGCCATTCCTAAGGGCTGGGGGTTACACAGGGCAGGTGATGAGAATAGAGCAGGGCTGTCTTGCCTGGTTTGGGGGCTTTTCCTGACTTTTCTGGATTGCCATAAATCAGGGATGATGCCTTATGATGGAAAACATCTTCTAACGTTTTATCTAATTAGTCCTTGAGTTCCTGAAAAGGCAGGGACATTCATTTTAGTAATGAATAGAGCAGGAGGGTAGTCTTTTAACATTTAGCCCTCCTAATACTTATCTTTTAAAGATGTTTCCTGCCGATCTCAGCTGCTTTTCTCAGTTCTTGGAAAAACCATTATTGTGTGCGTGTATCTGTGTGTGTGTGTGTTCATACACTCAAGAGTTGGTGCTTCAAAGCTGACGATTGGGAGAGGAAGCGGGGAAGGGTAGGTGCGACCCCATTCTGAAAGCTGTGACAAAAGGTAGCTTTGGGAGGGTCATTTCTCTTTCAGGCGAGGATAACATTACTTTGTTCCGGAGAGGGTGTTGGCAGAGTTAGTTAGTTGGTAGGCTCAGTGCCTTGCAAAGGCAAAGAAGTGCTCTGAAAGCAGTGAGAATTAGGGGCCGCAGGGGTAGATGGTACATGTATAACCTGAGTTCAAGCTGCGGGTGCTGCTGAGGGTGCTGAGGGTGTTAGGGGGAAGCAGATACAGATCTCGCGTGGCAGACTACTGCCTTAGATCAGCCCGAGTAACATTTCTCGAGAACCAAAAATATCTGTGAACCTGTAATGTCATTTCTCTGACATCACGAGGTGACTAAGTGTCTGGATAGCGGGATGGGTCTGGTATCAGTGACATCTCAACCTTGCAGGCTGTACTGCCTGTGTTGGATTGTTTCCTTCTGCCCTGCTCTCGGCCATCCTGGGCACTCAGTGTTCGTAGCGTTGCACGCTTCTCAATATCGCTCTCTAATTTTGAGCTTTCTTGGTGTGGAAAATGCCCAGGATCTTCACTTTTTTTTCAACTGTGAATAGAGCAGGATTTTGGTTGATTGGTGTGTGTATGTAATGTCCTCTACTGTGTGTGATAAACCCTCTAGAAAGTGGTTTGGCAGACGTTTTCTGTGAAGTTCCAGATAGTAAATGATTTCAGCTCTGTGGCCCACATGATCTCCGTCACAAGTACTCACCTCTGCTGCTGTAGTGCAAAAGCAGCTTTAGCCACTACGTCAACGAATAGTTGTGGCTGCGTTTCAATCAAACTTTACTTACCAAACTGGGTGCTGGGTCGGATTTGTTACACAGGTTGTTGTCTGCCAACTCTTGCTCGATCTCAGTGATTTTTGACTGGTGTGTCGCAAGAATTTTTAAAACGTGCAGTACCTGACTATTTAGTCAGGGGCATGGGCCTCTTTTCCCTCAGACTGTCAAATAAAAAGAAAAGGACAACAGCCAACACAACAATAGCCATTCAGGGTGAATGAATCAAAATTATACCTATTTTTTGTCAGATCAGCAAAAAATGATAATAGATATTTTTAGGGTGCTGCAGAATTTTAGTAATCAGTGTATGTGTGCCATGCGATGAAAAAGGTTGAAAATCAGTGCTCTAGATTTCAAAAAGGCTTATTTTGTCAACCTTTAACGGAGAGGGCTTTAGAAGGCTTTCCTGAGTGGAGGAAAAAAACAGACAGCTAATGCAATTGTTTTAGCCCCCTCTCCCACAAAATTATAATTCTCCAAGCAGTGATTGTCATAGAAATAGTATACATCTGTTTATGGCTGTGATGGTTTGAAGTTGAGGATTTTGTACTATTGATTCCTGTGAAGGAATTTCACTCCTTTCTCTGAAGGTCGGAGCCTATATCGAGGAGATCGCTTCTGGTAGCCCAGGCCATTTTGAGCAAGGACAAGTACTGGGGTGACTGGCTGGGTCTTTATTCAGGACAGCATAGTGATTAAGGGTGTGGGCTTGGTGTCAGTCTGTCTGAGTTTAAATCCCAACTCCACTTACTAGCTGGTAGGCAAGTTCCCTAACTTCTCTTTGCCTCAGTTTGCTCCTCTGTTAAAACGAGAATAACAGCATCGTCTTCATCAGTGGCTGCAAAGATGTTCAATGATGTAATGCAGTAGAATACGTAGCTCAGTGAGTGTCATGTAGTAGGTGCTCATTAAGTGTTAGCTTTTATTACAGCAATTTCCTTCAGTGTCAGAAGTTTGTTGTAAGTTTTGCTTATAGTATGCTTCCAGGAAATAGATACCATCTAGATTCTGTTCTCTTGTGAATTACATTTTTCCTTGCAGATGGCTTCACTAATTTCTGCTCATTAGTAAATGACACTAACAAGTGTTATAAACTGTCTTGAGCAGGTATGCACGCTGCCAGGAGACAGCTGTGCAGAACTGGCGATAAGCACTCTTTGTTTGCAGCAAAGTCCAAGAGAGGATGCTGTGGCCCTAGTGCCCCCTCTGAGGCCCTGCTTATCAACACATCTGCCAAAACTTGCTTTTCACTCAAAAATCAGAAAGGTTTTATCCTTCTATGTTTTCTGTCTCTGGCAGCTGAACCGGTGCTGTCACATCACAAACAACTTCTCTACTTAATATACACATCTGGCGTTGGCAGTTGGACTAACTTCATAAGAACACATGATCATCACTCATTACAAGATTAAAAAGTACCCCATGGCATCATTGATGTTTTTTAACTTTGATCTTTTTCAGTTGTGATTCATCTCAGTTATAAAACTTCCCTTTAAAGGAACATAGCCGATGACTTATTAGAACCTTCATCTTAAGCAGCGTAAACATGAAAACGGTGCACATCATTACAAAATGCCATTTGTTTCCTTTGCCAGCTTATCATTTTAAGACATGACATCATACTTAAGATCCCAAATTTGTACGTCTTGTGTTTAGGCAGGGTGTTTTGACCTTCTGTTGGCAAGTTAGCTCTGAGGAGCAACTGCCTGTGTTCGCCAGCCGGAGAAGTAGCAGCAGCAGCAACAGTAATGTATTTGGATACCTAACTCTTTTAAACATCAGTTTCTATTAGGATCCTTTGTTCCACGTATGCACTTGGTTCCATCTGCAGTCTGATTTAAAGAATTTCTACAAGAAGGTGAGCGCTTGGTTAGCAATGTCATACTCTGTGGTAGTGGTCCTGGCTCAGGGAAGGACTGATGATGGTCAAGGGGTTGTTGGATGTGCAGAGGATGGAAGAAGTGAGCCACCTTACATAGTCAGAATCCTTTTGTCTTGCCATTTTTTTCAGTTATCTATTGCAAAGTAACAAACCATCCTAAGACATAATGGCTTAAAACAACAACCAGTTTACTATTTCTCACGCTTCTGTGGGTTGACTGGAGTTCATCTGATGGGTGTTCTGCAGTTTTGCTTGGGGTCTTTCATGTGGCTGCAGTAAGTTGGTGGCTGATGCTGGAACATGCACGATGGCTTTATTCATATGCCCAGTGTCTCGGTGGGATGACTGCAAGGCTTAGGCTGGAATGGTGGCACAGCAGGGCCCTTCCCTTTTTCCATGGAGTCCTAGAGCCTTTCCCTGTCCTCATGGCCTCTTCATGCGGTCTCTCCATGTGGTCTCTCCAGTAGCATCTGACTTCCTACATGGCAGCTCTGCGCTCCATAAGGTGCAAATGTGGGAGCTCTCAGGCCTTCCTGAGCCTTCTTAGGGCTCAGGACTGTGATGGAGTTACTTCCTCCGTGTGCTGGTAAACGCAAGATACAGGTGTAGCCTAGATTCAAGGGGAAGAAACCCTACAGAGATAGGAATGATGGGGGTAGTGGTTCATTGGACCACCATCATCATCAATTTTTATAAGTGTTTAGATGCCAAATGTTATTGTTGCAACAGGTGAAATGATTATTTTTTGAGGTGCCATTCTCTGAAAGGCCTCTTGACTTTTTAATCTGGAGGACATTTCTTGAACAAGTTTGGTAATTATCAGATGAATTAGGCTGGCTGTTACATTGTGGTGCTTGGTATTAGCAGGTCAATATCAAGCTTAGCCAGATCAGTACTCATAGGAGAGGAGAATATCAGACCTTTGAACATAGAGAGGTTATTAACTTTGTCTGGCAACATGGAAAGCCTGCAGTTAGAAGTATCTTAAGAATCTTCAAATGGACAAGCCTTAGGTTTTATACCTTATAGCACTCAGCTTTGGAAATTCTCACTTGCAAACTGGATACCTAACACACGTGAGTGGGTTTCTAAGAGTTTTTGTGTGTCAGGCCCCAGGGAAGTAAATCATAGTGACTCTGAAGGGGAGACCAAAACCAGCATCTCTATATTTACTGCTGGGTCACTACCGTTCATCGTTGACCAGCTATCCATTCTGACCTGTTAGGAGAAAGGAGAAGCTCCACCTTTCTTTCCCAGTGACCTGGCTTCTTTGCTGCAGGTGTAGGGTACACGGCTGCAATGCTACTCTGCTTGGCTCCGCTTGTGATTTCAGTAGGGGCTGGCACTTAGGTGAGTAAGAGGTTATCGGGAAGTTCACGGTCATGTTTGTGTATCCAGGATGGCCTCAGCACCCTGGTTTACTCAGCTTGCTAGGCTTAAGGTCCTGCAGCCACACTGTTTTCTTTTCCTGTTCGCTTCTCCCCACCTGTGCCCAATTCATCAACAGATTTTTAAAAATTTTTTATAGAACATTTTATTCCATATTCTTGTGGCCCTTCCAATGGCAGAAATTTTACCTTATAAACTTAAGGTAGCAGACTTAAACAAAACAGGGTGGTCTGGACACAGCACCACCTCAGTTTTCTCTCGTGCTGTTCCCCGTGGTTCTGAGACTGTCGTCCAGCCCAGTGAAGGGCGGGAGAATGAAGGCCAGGCGTTTGCTCCTCCTCCTTCCAGATGGTGTCAGTGACAGTCACATTCATCCTCCACCACCTGTCATCCCAGTTGGGTGAGGATAGACTTTTTGTGGGGCTGGCCCCGTGTCCTCTTTATTTATCCATGGTGGGTGCTTATTTAGAGGTTGGTCACACATAAAAGGAGGTAGGAAACATCTAAAATGTGTTGGATGGGGGGGTAGCACAAGAATATCTTTAAGGTTATTTGATCCCTCTGGACACAGTTCTTGTATTCACATTCTTGCTGTCTGTGAAGACAATTTGAGAAAACCTTTATAAGCCTTGTACCAGACTCCCGATGCCACAGGCCTGAATTTCAGTTCATAGAAAAGCCCTGGAAAAGCTTTGCCTCCTTGACTTGCAGACTCCACCCGTTCTGTGCTGTCTCTGTGCCCAAGGGATGGACGTTGTGTTGATACCGATGCAAATGCCGTGTTTAGAAATTTGTAAGTCAGCAAATGTAAGCAGCAGTGTGATTGTTTTCAATATTAATCATTTGGTCACCAGTACATAAAACATTGCTGAAAATCTTTGACTAAAGAGGATAACAACGGTTAAAAAAGCTGTTCCCCTTTTCCCTTTCTTTAAGGAGAGTGGAGAAGGGGGGTCAGAAGCTCTGGTGGAGGTTGTGTCTGGTGGTTGGTGGAATGTGCTCTTGAGAAGAGCAGTTTTAAATCTCAGTGCTTTTTTTTTTGTTGACTGACTGTCAGGAGCTGGGAAGATGGCCAAGAAGGAAATGACACATGGAGAGGCATTTGTGTTGTGCAACAGTCTGTGGATCTGATGCAAGGATATATGGCCTGTTTACACATTCCTTTGCGAGCAGACTGCATGGCAGTAATTTAATTCAGCAGCACATGGCATGCTGCAGCAAGGAGCTGTGGCCTTAACATCCTTTCATGGCAAATTATCACAGCCGTTAAAACATGCTCCTGTCCCTCCTTTGCACTCTTCCCTGGCTTCCCAGCTCTGAGTGTGCTTTCTCATTGTATTGGACTTGTGTGGAGGAGCGGTGGCTTTTCCAATAAGAGCACAGTTTCCACGTGCACGTGTTCCAGTTGATATATTTACTTCTAACTAAATATAGCACTGCAGGTTTGCAGGCGCTGTGTGTTCTCTGAAAACACACCTATACTGGATCCAAATGTGTCATTGGTTCGTATCTTTGTGTAGTCAGAAATCATTCATTCTTAAAACGGTGTGAGGGACCTGAGAGATTTATTTGTTTATTTGTTTAGACATTTTCCTTCCCGAACGAGGGAATTCTGGTAGACCACTGAACTACTTTTCTTCTGCTTAGTTTGTACCAAAGCAGTTTCTTCAAGGCGGGCTGGACCAGAGGGGAATAGGATACACTTAAAAACAGCAGAGAAAAGGGCTCATTGTTGTTCTTCGTATTTGTGCTTGTTCCTACTCAGCATATTTTTAGGGTGCATGATGAGGTCCACTAAAGCATATCTGTGGTCTTCACATAAAATCTCAAATATTTTCATTTAGGCAAGTGTGGAAAATGATTGCTCATGTTTTTCAAGTAACCTTTGGAAATTAAGAGAGTGCATAAAAGCCATTTAGGTCGAAAATACTAATTTAAGGTCACATGCAACAGCTCAGGTAGGAGACTGCCTGTGAGATGAAGTGCTAAAGTAGCAAAGGAAGTACCTCCCCAGATTTCTCTGCTCCTGCGCACCGGTGGCTGGGATCTATTTGCTAGTACACAAAAGCACTTCATTAAAATTGAGGGTTAAGGCTTAAATCCAAACGCCTCTGAAAAAGCTAACTCAGACTTAAATTCATATTAAGGTGAAAATAAGTGACCTAGAATCCTTTTTGGGGGGCAGGTTTGGGGAGATGAAAGGAGAGTGACAGTGAGGTCCTGGGTGCCAGAAAGTGAACTCTTGGTCAGGTATGCGGGCGGGGCGTTCCCCGGCCCTGAAGACAGCCGCTGCCAACGGCGGCATCACCACCACGCTGCGGCTCGGCCATTGCAGTGTGGACTCCTGGTGCTTCTCAGGTGTGGCGTGCTCTTAAGAGCACAGGATTTTATAATTTTAAGGTGTGAGGTTTTGGTTTTTATACTTCTGTATTTCCCGCTCTTTGCAAGTATTTCCTTGTTACAGAGTGTTTCTTATCCAGTTGCTCTAGATACATGCCAGCTTCCCTCCTCTACTGGTTTGAAAATTGCCTATCTTAATAAAATTAATCGTGATCTCTGTCCACCTCTTGGATAATATAAGAACTTTAATGTTCTTTAAACCACAGTCAACCCCTTTCTTCTAATGTTCTTATTCAATATTTTTATCCTTGTTTTACAGTGTCTGGGTTAGGCACTATCACTGTTTAAACAGTTTATTTGATATTTATCGATATGGTTATTGATTTCTTTGCTTGCTGTTCCTTCTGTACTTCAGTTCTTCCTTCATATTCATTTTCCTTTTCCATTTCTTTTTTTAAATCTCACCTGAGGATATGAGAGGGGAGGGGAGGAGGGAGAGACGTGGATGTGAGAGACAAACATTGATCGGTTGCCCCCTGTATGCGCCTTGACCAGGGACCAAACCCACCTGCTTTTGTGGTACAGGATGATGCTCTAGCCAACTGAGCTCCACTGGCCAGGGCAGTTTCCTTTTTCCTGATGTAGATACTTCAGTTGTTCTTCAGGGAGAGCCTGTTATTGGTGAATGCAGTTTTTGGTCCTGAAAGTGTCAGCTGTGTGTAGACTGGCTGCCCACATAATGTGAGTTGAGAGGCACCTGCTGAAAGTCTCTCTGCTCCGAGCACTGGGGAACCACACCACTGGTCATTCATTTGTGCTGAGATTTTTCAGGCCATTTGTTATCAGACTAGCTGGAATATTTAAGGGAATGGAGCCCAGGACAAATATATTGTCGTGGAAGATAGATGAAGGGAGATGCATACCTTTCACCATGGAGAACTCTGAAGAGTCCAGGGCCAACTGGTGTAAGAGAGGGTAGAGAATGTTCCCGCGGAGTGGAAGAAGGCAGAGAAAGGAGCACATGGGGAGGGCATTAGATCCTCCACGGCTCCATTTTGCCTTCAGCGAGCCCTAAGGTGCTTTGGAACTTTCTGTCCAAACTTATGTTTAAGAACTCCATCATGACATTTGGTCCTCAGAGGTCTTCTGGCTGTTGGCCATTGAACGACCAGGGCAGCATTTCTTAGATGTTGGTATCAACACATTTTCTGTCATTTTAGTGAGAGTACAGGACTCATAAACAAAAGACACTTCTTTCATATGGTGAGCGAATCAGTGAATGAAGAAAATAGATCTGCGAACTAGAGGAGCGTGGTTCAGAGACCTGGGGGGTCATGATGTGGCATTGTGGATGGGGTGGCTCCAGTGCTGGCTCTTTGACCCTGTCATCGGAGCTGTGCAGGCGGGGGCTGGTGGGGAACAGGTCCGCAGACACTAAAGCAAGCTGGTACTTCCTGTCTTTCCTTTCTCCCTTGGACTGCATATGTACCCTCTGCCATGTGCATCTTTTCCACCTCTACCTTCTTGGCATTAATTTTCATGAGCTGCAACTTGGATAAAAATGCTAGCATGTACTGTGGTGCCTCCTTCGGAGTGGCTCTGGAAATCAGTAGGAAAACATGGGCCCTTCAAGGAGATTATGAAGATACCAAACACAGGCTGTTACAGTAGAAGTGAGAAGAACTATGGGTGTGTAAAAAAGCAGGGTGATTGTGAAGACCGGGTTACAAATTCCAGAGCTTTGGTTTCTATTTCACCTCTTCATTCATTCTATCTTACAAAAACAAGTTACAATGTGTCTTGTGCCATGAAATACCACAGTAGCTTAACAGGAAATTTATCTATTTGAGTAGTTTGTATTTAAGATGTGGGTTCAGTTATGGTTAGGGAATTGGAGGACTTGAAATTTCTCTTTTGAGCCTCAGTGCTGTCTTAGTGCTATTAAATCACTGAAGTTCTCTCCAGTACAATTTCTTCACCCTTTAAATGGAAATAGACATGAAGACAACTTCAGAGTAGCTGGGAGTAACTCCTAAGGAATGATCATAAAGTACTTGGCACACATGAAGGGCAACTTAAATACCAAATAGTAATTATGTAGCGCCTTTCTGCCAAGGAGTTCCAAACACTTAGACATTACCTCACTGACTCTCTTTACATCCCTTTGAGGGACGCATTAGGCATTTTACAGGTGGGTAAACCGAGGCATGGATATTTGAAAACTCATTTGCTCTGTCACTCTGCAAGTCAGCAGATGATTTATGGAAGTGGGCAAGGAGCCCAGGTCTCTTCATGTTCAGTTATTTACTACTAAAGCTCCCTGATGCTTTGTCATTAAAGTTGTGGAGGCTCCTGGTGTTGGGCCCAGGGTATTCTTGGTTGATGTTACGAAGTAGAGTTACCGAGGAAGTAAGCCTGAGGATGTAGTACTTTTACTGTGTAGTAAATAAGTCGCAAGGTAGAAGGCCTCACACAGAAAGCATATATGTAGTTTGTATTTGTGTGTGTGTGTTTGTTGAATGAGTCTTGAACTCATGAAGATGAAAGTTTAACAGAGCTAAAAACATTGCATGTTGTAAGGTGAAAATAAGTTGTGTAAGTTAATCCTCAGTGGAACCTCAACTTTGAATACCAGTGAAGTAAAGTTAGTACTTGAACAGAAGTTTACTTTAAAAACACCGTACAAGTAGAAAAGGTAGACAAGTACGTGATAGAAAAATTAGAAAATAAAAATTACTCAAAAGAAGAAAATAAAGAGTTCATAATTGCAGCTCCAGAGATTACCACTGCTGATACTTTCATACATAACCTCCTGAATATCCTTCTATGATAATGGGAGGAATTTTGTGAGGATAACAGCAGTGAGGAAATAGCATCAGGAAAACGATGGAATGCTGCAAGCGCCATGATTACGTTGAAGCTGAAAGGAGGGAGAACAACTGGAAATGGTATTAATCGCTGTAAAGAGCAGGAGCAAGACAACGGGAGTCACAGCAGTTTCCAGCTAATGCCTTGCAGGGGCTGCGACTGTCTCTGGGGTGGGGAGGGCCAGCCTGGCCTGAATGGCCGAGACCGACTGCATCGAGGAGGCCCCTTCCTCCCACTGTCCCGTCCCTGCGCCAAAAACACCTCCTTTATAATAGATCGCAGAGACTTTTTTAATGACAAGTAGAGATATGCTTTAAAATGTAAATATTTCTGGCACTGGGGACATTTACCCACTCAAACACAATTTTTGAGTGTGTACTGTTAGTCAGGTGCCAGGCTTCCAAAGCAAAGCAGACATGATCCCCGCCTTTGAGGAGCCTGCATTCTGTGGGGAAGCCAGACAAGAAACGAGTAAATGAACATTTATCTATAATTGCATCTAATTGCGAATTGTGGTAAGTGCTATAAAGGGCACTGATGTATTAATAAAGAATAATGGGGCATCAGGGGACAGATAAGAACCCATTCCAAACGTGCAGGGAAAGGCCTCTTTGAGGAGGTAATGTTAGAGCAGATACAAAGGCGGCTCTGGGAAGAGCAGGGAAGAAGTTCCGAGGCAGAGGGCACGCGTCATGTGCAAAGCCCTGAATATGACCAGGGTCAGAACTAATATCTAATTTGGATGGAAGAGAGGGCATTAGGAATGCCTAAATGGTTAAGAAAAGGTTGCAAAATGAGCCGACTAGACTCACGCACACAAACGTTGCCTGTTTTATAATTCCAGCCAAGGCTGGGGTGGCATAACTGGAGGAGCACGGAAGGGTTCTCCATGTCCATCCCCGCTGGCCCCAAACCTCTCTCATGCGTAATTCACCAAGGGGCCTGAGATCCTTCTTGGAGTCCAGGCTTTGAGGACAGGACCGCCATAGATGCTCTGCAGAGGACAAAGCATTTTAAGGCATTTTTGGTCAACAACTTGGCTCAAATAAGTGGATCAGATGAGATTGGCTAGATACTCATTTTTATATCAGCTCGGGTAGGAAAAGTGGGTTGGGAAAGACCCGGGCCTAAGGGGAGGGGGCATGGCTCCTCCGTTACTCAGCAAGAATATTGGGTTCTGGAGAACGTGTTTTTCTTAGAGAAGGAGCTGTGGAAGCAGGTTTGTATTAAGAATAACCCAAACAAAGCAGTAGGTTACCTATTTGAGTAGATTCTCTGGATTGTGTGTAGTGTAGTGAAGTTTGGGGCTTTTATGGACAAGAAGCAATTCCAAAGGTAAGCAGTGTTTCAAAACATAAGAGCAACATGGAAAACTTAAGAATGTTTAGCAAAGAGCATTGATGTTGATTAAAGGATTGTAAAATTGAACCTATAAGGATAAGTTGAAAGACTTGGGATTATTTAGCTTCAAGAAGAGGAGACTGAAAAATGACTTAATAACAGACTTCAGAATTATGAGGAGTTATTAAGCTGTGTATGGTGACCAGCTGTTTTGGTTCTGGCACAGTCAAAGGAAGAATAGGTTTATAACTGAAGCATGATAGATTTAGGTTAGATTTTAAGAAGAACTCCTTGACTATAAGAATTGTTAATAAAACAGGTCACTGAAGGCTGAGGGTTTGACTGGAGGGCTTTTCATTCAAATCCCTTCCATTTTAGTGATTCTGTGTGTGTTTATGAAGTGCAACAAAACTCCACCTTTCTGCTTTTAAAATCAAAGGCCTGATTTCTGTTTCCCATTATAATTCTGAAGCTCAGTCACAGAGGTTTGTAGACATAAATGATGAGGGTAATTTGTCTTACTTCAATGGCCATTAGAATCTTTAATTGAGAAAAATATGACCAAAAAGAGGAGCAGATCTGCCACATGATCAAAAATTTTTTATTGATAATCAGAATAGATGCATTATTAAGAATTTGGGGCTGAGTGAGGGTGAGACTATTTTATTGTTAGAAAAACTCAGGTTTATTTGACTTGTATATGCCAGTTACAAAAGGTAGGGTTTTATGAAGTGGGTTCATTTTTCTCTGTTCCTTTCTACTGAGAAAAATTAAAAACATTTCCAGGTGACACCAGAGTTCATATAACCTGGGGCTCGAGAGATGCAATCCAAAAATCACCCTCAAGGAATTTATCAGCACAGAGAAGGAAGGAGAGGAAATAGGCAGGATTTATTTTTGAAAACAAACCCTCATGCATTTAAAAGCTGGCAGAGCAGCGAAGCTGAGCAGAGGAGATCTGAGAAAGGCTGGCTGAATATGCCATTCCTTTCGGGGAAGGAAAGAGCCCTGCTTCCTGGGCTAATGTCAGTTGAAGCTGAAGGTCAGTTTTTGTTTTTAAGCTTATTCTTTAATCTTCCCTTTTGCTTATTAAATACCTGTCTGAGCAACTTTTGTAATAATCAATTAGCACACTTGCAGATGGTCTGCTTTAAGCACTTACAGGTCGCTGATGAAACTGAAAAACGAAGCACACACATCCGTAGTCTTCTCAGATGAGTTCTTTGTTTTGAACTCAGTGGGTATAATTTTCTCTAAAGAAAAAAATAAAGAGACTGAAGAAGCAGACTTTGAAACAGGTGACATGACCGGGAAGAAGGCTGCGTGGGTGTGGTGCGAAGCTAGGGGAAAGGAAAAATACTCAGGAAACATGTTTTTCTTTCCTCCCAAAATAACCTGTGCTCCTTGGTGCATTAAGCACAGTCAGACCCTTGCGCCACTGCACTTTGCCTTCCCATGGCATTGCCACTAAGGGAGAGCCACCCACAGCCGGGGCTGGGTCAGCAGTGCCGCCCACTCCCTCTCACTGGCTTCCTTTCTTCCTCGCCTGTGAGGTTTTCTTGGTGGCCTTGGCACTTTTGGACTTTATTTAGTTCATTTGGGTCTTTCTCACTGATCACCCCCAGATAATTTATTTTCAAATCCCCTTCTAAGGAGTCTTAAAAACTATGGCTACCTTTTCCATAGGAAAAGATGACTTGGGGATTTGTGGCCTTTCTTTTCTGCTCTTGAGGCCAAAAGATTAATACTGGGAAGAAAAATAACCGAACAGAGGTATAATATAAAAAGGAGCCCTCTTCTGAAAACTTAATTGTGGGAAAAGTCTCTTCATTACACAAGATGGGCGCAGTGGAAGGGCATTTGTTCCTTATTTTCTGTAATACCTTTGAAATACTGTGAACTCAGGCTGGCTGTGTGCCCGTGAGAAGTAAGCTGTGAAACTGATAATACTGGTTTATCTGAAGCAACGGAAGCCCCATTGGTGTACCTTCAAAACTATTTGGTTTTCTGCTCTTCCCTGAGTTCTTTCTTCCTTGAAGGCTTTACTTAAGACTTATGAACCAACTTCCCTTTCCCTTAGAGACAACTGTGATGGAGACGGATGGAGAACTTTCTGTGGTCAGGGCCGTAGTAATGTACGAAGTGTGATCCAGAAGGACAGGTTTGGTAGAAAGGTCCTAAGATTTAACGAGAGCAAGAGTGGATGATGTGGGTGGCGTGTCAGTGGGAGGTCCTAGGCTTTGAGCACTTCTCAGGGGGTTCCCGCATGGACTCTCCGTGGGCATTTTTAGAACTCCACGTTGGTGACACAGATCAGACACAGCAAGGAAATTTGCTGGGGCCGGGGATGCAGGAGCTTTTGGATTCTGTGGTTAGGAAAGCATAGATGGACAACATGTAGGATATATGCCCATTTTATTATGTACAGAGCATGTATTTACCCCTTTTTAGGGTAAAAGTTATATATTGGTTCTCTATATTATGAGACTTGAGGCAACAGTTTCTTGGTGGAGCCAAGTAGCTGGAATAACCCAAGAAGGAGAGGTGAGTTCTCTGCTCTCACCCAGGTTGTCTAGGGTCTGCGCTGAGCATGCGGCTTGATTGTAGTTAATTTGTCACACACTGGTCCAGCGGTGGCCTGTGAACAGAAATTGGTGATAGGCAGGGGCTTTATGAGATACAACAGCACCAAGCAGCCTTTTTTTGCAGAGGGCTGACCTTCCATCACGAGTGACAGCTGGGAGAGGTCTTCATGCGGTGTGGAGTCCCCACTTCATTCTCTTTCGTTAGGAGAGCTGAACTATAAGCAAATAAAAATTTGCAACTGAATTAGAAAAACTCTGACACTGAAGATGAAATGTAGCTTTTGCAGCAAGAGATTTGTGGCACAAACTGACCAGAGGAAGGAAATCTGATGATCTAGATAGATGCCTCTGGTTGTTACCGCTTTTGCTGTGTGCCTCTGTGCGAGGAACCCAGCAGGGTGAGTCAGATAGAGCCGTAAATAAAAACTTCTATGGGGAATGGGCAGATCCTTGTGTTCGAGGGAGTAGGTGGCATTTCTGGCTAGTTTATAAATGCCTCATTTCATGCTTTTCAAAATTGGAATAAGTTACATCAAAAAGTCTACTGGAAGAAAACCATACTTTTTTCTTTTCTTTTTCTAATACTGAAAGGAGCTCCTGAAGTGGAGCCACATCTGAATCTTCTTCCTAGTTCTATCCCTGGTGCTGTCTGGCCTGTTCGTAGAATGGAGTTTGGTAGTTTTTACATCAGGACAATGTTGTCATACTGGTCTCTTCTACCTTTAGCCAGGCTACTGGAAGACTCATGGCTTTGTAAGCAATTTAAAATAACTGCTTTAAAAATATTCTTATTTGTACATTAGGATCTTAAATTTTAAGAACTCTACATACTTACAAAGTCCCTATAGCAATTCACTGAAAGTCTAATGTTGATACATGGACCCCTTTATTCTTGGTGACTTTGGGAATTAAAATATGCTAACCTTAGAAGAAAAATCAATTTTAATAAAATAAATGAATTTAAGAAATACATTTATTTCTACATTGATTGAGTGAGTGGACGTTTTTAGCAAGCCCACTCTGGGTCAGCCCCACTGAATGCTGGGTGTTGATGAAATAACTTTGAGAGTCTAACTTGAAAGAGCCGCAGCAAAATCAGGAATAGGGCCAAGGGTCGTACCCAGTCTTATGTTGAACATATCAGGAGATAAATGGCTTATCTTATAGAGAAAGTGTGCAGAGTTCCAGCTTTTACTTTAGTAACCTACAGAAGTTTGTGGCAAATAAATTGTACTGGTCAGTTGTTTGCACTCTGGCGAAACCATGTCTGCTCACAGTGTTTTTTGGCTCCCTTGTCCCCACCACTCCTGCCGTCTGCTCCCGTTGAGCAGTCCGTCCTGCAACCTCCCACTCTATCTCGGTTTGTGGTGCGTTTCCACTCTCTCCACTTCTTTGTCAATCATTAGGCCTGTTTTCCTTACCAGCCCCTTTGAGCTGTCTTTCCCTCTGTACCTCTCCCTCCCAACGGCCTGGGTGAGCAGTTCTCTACCTCACAAAGTGGCCTTCCGAGTACATTTTGATTTTCAGGAAGGGTTCCAAAGCTAGAGTGTAGCAAAACTCATCCAATTCAAAGTGTGTGTATTGTGGGGGGTGTTAGGGGGTGCCGGAGAACAAAAACTAATATCCATCAGTTTATGAAGCTCTGCGCTGAATGCTTTACATGCGTACCCATTAACTTCTCTTTTACAAATGAGCAAACTGAGGCCTCAAGAGGTTGAATTACTGACCCAAGTCCTTCACAATAGCAGAATCAACTCTCTCGTGACTGTAGGTCAGTGCTATTTCCGCTGCTTGATGATGAAGGCTTTGAATATTTGTGAGTAATTTTTAGGGGAAAACTATAGAAGGTTATGTCAGAGGTTTAGACAAATCTAAACTTAGAGTCTCAAACATTACTGTAGTCTTTTTATTTGTCCTTAGTACCATGTGAGGCATGAAGGACCAGGGGTGCAAGGTGAGGGACCAGGGTGACGTGGTTCTCATGTGACAATCAGCTATAACTTTAGGCTCCTCTGAGCCTTGTTTCTCTTTACCTACGCTGTCTTTTCCTCCTAGAGAAATTAGAGCTATTATTAGTCACAACAAATGAATATTCTCACTTACTATACAGGATTTGTTTTTTTCCATTTGGTCTTTAATGCCACCGTGGGTAAATGCTCGGTCATTGTAGAGAAGTAGTGATAATTGTAGTTTCAGGAGTTTTGTGGAAATACGCGGGTTCGGTGAAAACACAGTTGTGGGACTGGTAACAAAAGCAAGTGTGATGTTTAGTGCTGCCCCATTATTCTTCTTACATTTTAAATAACATTTATTTTTCAGATGTAATATGTTAAGAGCATTTCATAGCAAAATTGAGAAGAAGGTACAGAGAGTCCCTGTATACCCCTTGCCTGTCCCCCCCACCCCCGCCCTTGCACATCCTCTCCATTCTCAGCATCCCCTCCAGGGTGGTGCGTTTGTTACAGCTGATATACCTGCATTGACTAACACGTGGGTACCACCCAAAGCCTGTATTTTACATGAGGGTTCACTCTTGGTGGTGTACATTCCATTGGTTTGGACAAATGTATGGTGACATGTATCTATCACTGTAGTATCATACTTGGTAGTTTCACTGCCCTAAAAGTCCTCTGTGTGCTGCCTGTTCAGCCCCCACCCTGGAAACCCCTGATATTTTTGCTGTCTCCACAGTTCTGCCTTTTCCAGAATGTCATCATAGAGTTGGACTCATACAGGATGCATAGCCTTTTCAGATTGGCTTCTTTCACTGAGTAAATGTGCATTTTGCATTTAAGTTTTCCCCATGTCCTTTCATGGCTTGATAGTGCATTTTTTGAGGGTTTATAACAAAATGTTTATTGGTACTTTATGTATTTACATTAACTGGCTTTTTACTAGACCAATTAGTCTCAGATAACAAGCACTTCCTTTGGCTAAATTTTGCACTGCCATTTTATAGAATTTATTTGTTGAACATATAGTGCGTTGCTTTTTAACACTAAGTGATGTTCCGTTGTTTGGATGTACCACAGTTTGTTTACCTACTCGCAGTGACATCTGTTTTAATTTAATTATTACACAGGAAACACAT